>QEPC01007812.1:3916333-3957179 GCA_003113815.1 Sphenodon punctatus
TCAAGGACCCAGATTGGGCTACGTCGTCTGCTGGCTGCCTTTGGGAATTTCTGTCAGGACAATCTGTTGGAAATAAATCAGGAAAAGTCCAAAATAGTTTGTTTCACGCAGAAAAAGATCACACATAGATGGAAGTTGGCTGACCAGGAGATAGCACAGGTCCCGGCTTATAGGTATTTGGGCCTGCTGTTCCAGGCATCTGGGGCATGGAATTTGCAGGCGCAATTTTCCCTGAATAGAGCCAGGAGACTAAAAACAAATCTGCTTAGTTTTTTCAGGTCGGGGGGAGGCTATTTGGTTGCCCCGGCAATCCACTTCTATAATCACAAGTTGGTACCCCAGCTGCTGTATGGGACCCTTTTTTTTTTAAAGGGTTTTGAATCAACCCCTGTGGTAGGCTGGAAGCGCCCTCCTCAAGGTCCCCCAGGTGGCAACTATGAGGAGGACATTCTGGCTACTATGAGGGAGGTCCATGGCTGCACCACAGTTGTGGAACTCCCTCTTAAAGGAAGTCTGCCTGTCCCTGGACCTCCCATCTTTCCAAAGACAATGTAATACCTGGCTGTTCCGCCAGGCTTTTGTTGAGGGAGACGGGTAATGGGTAGGGGGTTGGGTGTGTTGGGTGTGTTGTTTTTTTATGCTTTGTAGGATTTATTCATTTTTTTTTTGCTGTAGTATATTGTTTTTAAGAAGTTGTGAGCCACCTCAATCTGCTGTGCAGGAGGGGGTGGCAAATAAATAGGATAATAAATAAATAAATAAATAAATAAACCCTCTGCATTTGCAAAATGGCTGCGGGGGCTCTTCTGCACATGCATGGTCCTTTTCCAAAAAAGGCAGCAGCAGCAGCAGCAGCAGCAGCAGCACCATCATTTTGGAAAAGGGCAGCCGTTCTGTGCACGTGTGGTGCCATTTGTGGATGCGTAGACTGGCTACCCTTTCCCAAACTCCTCAGCTGAGCATAGGGATTTAAGGGATTGAAATCTCTTGGAGTTTTCAATCCCTTAAATTCAGGATCCAAAGGTGGTAAATCTGCACCCTCTCACTCTGTTGTGGGATTGTAAATATCCACTAAATCCACATGGATGCCTTTTCAGCAGTCCACTATCATCCCTCAATACCCTTACAGTCCATATTGGCTTGCTAAAGAAAGGTAACTGGGATTCCACCACTACTTATTCAAAGTGGGATCACCCTATAGTCATATACCTTTTCATTACAGGAAAATTAAAAACACACCCACACTTTGTCCTGTTTCCATCATCTTACTTTCAACTTTTTAGAGGAATTTTTATTCTTCCACTCTGACCCACCTTTTTTTGCTTCCATACTATGCCTCACTCAAAGAACAAGGGCACTCAAGGGGACAATGGGTGTTTTTAGATGGACGTGGGGCTGCCCGCCTTCAGAATTGCTCTGGGGATGCACCCCCATGTCTTCCCGTTTCCAGCCCCATTTGGGTATGCTTCAGACGATGGACCCAGCAAGTTCCCCATGCTCCAGCCTACTTGCGTTGCACCACCTCCACCATAGCATTGCCGGTGGATTGTCCAACGCTCTAGGCTGGTCCTCACAACTCTATGGTGTTGCTGGAGCAGTGGCCAGCTGGGAGTGGAGCTGCAGCATGGGTCCACCAAGTAGGGGCATGCAGTTTCATGTTATTTGCCTAGCTTCTAAAAAGAATGAAGCCCCAATAGTTTTTGGAGCTAAGATAATGACAACAAATGGCTAAGAAAATGATAATTGTTTGCTTTCATTCATTGTTGTTTCTAATTTTTAGTTTTATTTCTTAATTTCTTAAAAATTTCTTAAAAATAATAAAAAAATAAAACAACCCTGTGCACATGCAAAATGACTACCAGGGCTGTTCTGCCACTGCTGGTACCATTTTGGAAAAGGGCCACAAAGATGCAGAACAGTTCCAGTGGCCATTTTGCACCTGCACCGTGATTTTTTAAAGACTTTTTTTCACTTTTAATAACATGAAATGAAAAATACATGAAAATTAGAGAGGGGACTACTGGGCCACCTTTAGATGGAGTGGTCAACCTAGGAGTGAAGCAGGCAAGCATAGCTTCCCCCAGAGTGGCCGTTTGTCTGTTTAACCAAATGAAAAGCTAAGCATTCTATTCAAACCTGACGCTTGGCTAAAAACCCTTTTCACCCAGCCAACTAAAAATAGAAAGATTTGCTGGCACACAGAAGTCATATGGCAAGAATAAATCAGACCTCCTCAACTCACACACAGGCAATTGACCTGTCCTAATTTAGCTTTTAAGGCATTAAAACAGTTGCAATAAAATATATCAAAGTTGGGCTGCAGTGGTTTGGCAAACGTTAGGAATTTCTGAGTAAAGGTACGTCGCAGGCTGTGTGGGATGCATTTTTGGCCATGCAACATTCCTTTGAATTAAAGACATCAGTATTCATTTGAATATATTTATAGGCCAGAAGTACCCAATAGTTTTGTTTCCATTAAAAGGCTATTGCTTTAATCTCCACTTACTTATCTGTGCTGTTAAATTACGACAGCCCACCCTATTTCCCCAGTGGCAGCCTATGTCCTTCACTTTCAGGAATAGGCAAAGAGAGTCAAATCTCTGTGCGCATAAAGCACTAATGCTGACGGTGTGTTTTTCTTGCTACAGGAGCTGCAAAGTAGTCAAAAAGAGACACGCTGCCATAGTCCGATGGCCTTCGAAATAATAAGAACAGGATACTTAAGTATTGGAAAAAACCAACTGGCCAGAGCAGATTTTCCTTTTTAAAATTCTTTCCTGGTTTTTCATATATCACCTTTATCATCTCCTTCTCCAGAAACAATAAGAATCTGTAAATAGATGTGAAAACACATTGAAGGACTACAAGTGAATGGCCTTCCTCAGGTTGGCATTTTTTGTTGCTGTTTGTAATGACTCCACGGCTTCAGTAGACTAGACTTCAGAGCCATCAGTCACCCAGCAGTGTGACTGCTTGTATTTCACAGCCATCAGCAGGGAGAAACCTAGGATCATGTGCTTCTAAAACAGAGGTATTACTATTCAACCCATAAAAAAGGAGAAGAGGAAAAATTAAAAGGATCTGTGAGTCGAAATGACAAGGATGATGAGGTTTGTTCATCACCATCAGAAAACATGGCAAGCATTCTAGGGGGTATATCTATAAATGGACTGGCAGCTGTGTTAAAGGTCATGCTGTCTCCCTCAATGTACTGAGTACTACATCATGTAAACTAGTCCCTCTTCCTCCCCCAAAAATACAGGCTGGAAAAGAAAAAGAAAAAAGGCAAGTTTCTGTCTGAATAGTTCCTATTATTGGTGAATGCACAATACTCCTGGGTGTCCATATTTTCTTTCTTCTTCTTTTTTTTTCTGAAGCCCTATTACTGTGAATTGTGTTTGCTAAACTAAAGACTCTGACATGGAATTCCTCACACACATCACTGCAGGCAGACGGCATGTAAGAATCCCTTGGAGGTCTTCATAATGCTGTAAACAGATTTCTCCGTATTAACCTCCCCCTCACATAGCTATTTTTATTTCTCTCCTTAGTTTTAAGGCACTGGGGGTATAATTTAATTTTAATTGTTTAGTTTTCAGGTCTGATGGTTACAGACTCTAGTCAAGGAATGTTGTGAGGCTGTAGCACAGTGAGCATTAATGTAATATTACAGTTCAGTTTGAAGGTAAGCAGACAATATGTGGGTATCTCCATTTAACATATTGATTCACTGAACAGATTTAAAAAAGTTAATCCATAAAACATGGAGCAACCTTAGAACTGCCTTAGGAAACATATTGAGATGCTGGTCTCTCTACAGTAGATATATAAGAGAGGAATAATAATACACAGTTCTGGGGAGTATTATAGTGCATTTATCATTTATACAGCTTGCAAGGTTAGGACCCCTAGCATTCTTACGAAGGTTCCACTTGAGTGGAGTAAGGATAAATGTATTACACACCATTCTTTAGCCTTCACAGTTATGCACTGTTAGACTGGCCTTATATGTGCCATCTTTCACCACTACCAGTCTAAGGCGGGAGCAGGAATATTTTGTAGTGAATACTTTACATATCAAATTTCATTGTCCTATTATATTATTACACTACATCTACTCGAATGTGTATTCAGGCTTTTCCAGTCCTGCACATTTAGATAAGAGGCTGAGAACCTGATCCTTCTCCCATATCTACACCAATCTGGAGTTAATTTACTGGAGTTACACCAGTGTGAAAGTAAGTAGATAATCAGGAGTACAACATTTTATGTCAAGATGACACTGATCAAGCATTGCCAGGTTCAAGGAATTATGTCATGCCATTAACAGCAGAGCAGAGCCCAAGAGGCAGAGAGAGAGAGCAAAACAAAAAGGAGAGCAGCAGCTATCCCAGAGGCCTGATACAGAGGGGAATACCTTCCAGGTAATCTCCTCCCCCCACCCACTTCTGCTATTGGCAACCACTAAGCCTTCCTGAGATGTGAGCTGCAGTGTTCTCCACAAGAGCCATGGGGAAACCTAGTGTGGCAGTCATTAAAATAGCAAAGCGAGTGAGGGAGTTGTAAGGATTTTCCACTCTTCTTTTTCCTTGTGAGTAGAAATTCCAGTGATGAAATCTATTTTTAAAATCTAGTTTCCGTATGAGAGAGGAAGGCGCTTGCTAAACATATCTGGCCACACATGGGGATATATTTCCAGTGTGATGTTGTGGAAAATGCATGTGTAGTTCCCTTGAATGTTTAAAACAGTTGCATATTTATTAGGGAAAAAAATCTCACAGGTACATTTAAAGTACAGTGACCTGGGAAAAGAGCTGGCAACTGAGGGAGGGGGGAGAGGGAGGGGGGGAGGGGTATTTGGACACTACAGTAGGGACAAAGGAGAAGCAAGAAGGAAAATATTCTGGAGTCTGCCAATCTGTGAATAGACAGTTTGCTAATAATTTAGATGCCTATATATTAATGCCAAGGACATGTGAAAGGAACAGGAAGAACTGGAAGTGTTAGTACACAGACAAAACTGTGTCCCTTTACACACGGGCCTGAGAGGAGCTGCGGTGCTGGGGGGATGGGTGGAGGCTGCAGTGCATGGGGGGCACGTAGGTAGCCCATCACACAGACACCCACCCACCTCCACCCATCTCCGCATGGAGGCACCTCCATTTTCCCCAATGTGTCTGTGCATGGGAGATAGGTGACGGTGGAGGTGGGTGGAGTGCAGAAGTGTACACGCACCCTCACCCATCCCCACCAGCAGTAATGCAGATTCCCCCACACACACACCTACTTGCACACGTGGGGGGGAGGAGCATCCATTTAAAAAGGGTCTATGACAGCTGGCATTGTAGTGACTTGATGTGGTAGCTTGCATCACTGGAATATCGGTTTTGAGAGGCATGACTTGTTCAGGAAGCAGAGATAAAGGGAAAAGGCAGGAAGTGGTGTTTGGCCAAGAATTTCAAGAATTAGGAATGAAAATTTAAACATTTATTAAATATCTAGTTACACTACATTTAAATATTTAAAATAAATATTACATATTCTTTTACCATTTCCTCCCCTCACCAGGTTTAAGGCATGTATTTTTTTAACTGGTTGTTGGCTATGTAATTTACTCTCTTGTTAACAGTAACCATTATGTTTGGGTCTGGAAATACATTTCTCTTAGAAAAGAAATGGGTAGCGGGTTTGTTACTTGTGTATATTATTCACAGTTTTGCATAGCCCTTTAAGTTTCCAAATAATATCGGACACCAAAATGTGTACTTGCATATCAGGTTTTTTGGGGGTATTCCATTTTCTCTCTCTCTTTTTCTCAGTTATTTGGCCATTTCCATCTTTCAGTTATATCATTTTGGCAACTGGCAAATAACCAAAGCCCCACCCTAAAATAACCAGAAGGAATACGGGGCACACAAATGGATAATGGTTGTTACCTGAACTGCCATTTTTGGTTTAGTGGAGTAAATCTGAGTCAGGTATAAATTAGGGCTGAAACAAGAATCCATTTGATTCTCACAATAATCTCATGAGAATCAAGAAACCCTAGTGTGATCTTGGGATGATCTTGCTTAGGGTTATGAGAATCTCCCAAGAAGTAAAAAAAAATAATTAAAAATACACTGTACATATGCAAAATGGACACCGGGCGAATCTGCAGATGTGAAGCCCTTTTTCAAGATAACGCGGGCACCCTCAGCACCATTTTGGAAAAGGACAGCTGTTCTGTGCATGTGCAGACCAGCTGACCTTTTCCAAAATGACACTCACACTCTTTTCCCATCTTTGGAAAAGGTGGTGCATGTGCAGAATGACTTGGGCAGCCATTTTGATCATGCACCGTGTTTTGTTTTTTAATTATTAAGAAAAGAATCTTCAGACAACATTGGGATTTTTTATTTTCTTGATTCCTATCATGGAGAAATTCTTGAAAAGCCTGATTCTCAGAATTGAGAAAATATTGAGATTGATTTTCAGCTATAGTATAAATGCATCCCTAGTCCAGAGACTGCAGCTGGTGCAGAATGCGGTGGCCCATCTCCTTACCGGGACGGGTCACTGTGAGCATATTACACCAGTGATCCAACCTCTGCACTGGCTGCTGATAGCCTTCCAGGCCTGATTCAGCTATAGTATAAATGCATTCCTAGTCCAGAGACTGCAACTGGTGCAGAATGCAGTGGCCCGTCTCCTTACCGGGACGGGTCACCGTGAGCATATTACACCAGTGCTCCAAGCTCTGCACTGGGTGCTGATAGCCTTCCAAGCCTGATTCAGCTATAGTATAAATGCATTCCTAGTCCAGAAACTGCAACTGGTGCAGAATGCGGTGGCCAGTCTCCTTACTGGGACGGGTCACCGTGAGCATATTACACCAGTGCTCCAAGCTCTGCACTGGCTGCTGATAGTCTTCCAGACCCTATTCAAAGTGTTGGTGCTTACCTATAAAGCCCTATATTGTCTGGGCCCCTCCTATCTGTGAGACCACCCCACTCGCTGTGCCCCTGCTGTCTGCCAGGATGCCCTTCTTGGTCCCCTGGGTGATGCAGGCAGCTACAATGCAGAGGGCATTTGCGGTGGTGGTGCCTAGGCTGTGGAACTCCCTTCCAGTGGAGACCCAGGTGCCCTGGGACGTTGCCTCATTTGGATGACAGTGCTTTGTTCCACCAGGACTTTGGTGAGGGAAGTGGGTGAAGGGTGGGTGGGGAGAATGAGGCTTTTATTCTTTTATTTTATTCTTATGCTTCCCTTTTAAACGTTTCATCTTGTGTAAGCCGCCTCGAGCTGCCTAGGCAGGCGAGGTGGGGTATAAATAATGAAAATTAAATAAATAAATAAATAAATAATGTTTGTGTGTCCTCCTCCCATCACTATGTATAAGGCAGAAGATTCTGCAGGAGCCTAGGCTGGGGATGAGGAGCAGAGAAAGTGGAATATCCTCAGCTGGTTAACAAACACCCTTATTTCTCTGGTTTTGTGTGTCTTCCCATCACCAGGTATAAAGAAGGCTTCAGATTTTGCATTTGGCTGCCTGTTGGCAGCAGCCAAAGAGTAGCACCTAAGAACATTGTCTTTTAGACACCTGTATAAAATCATTTAGGGCATGACACTGAACACCTAGTGTTATGAAGCAGCAAGTCCTGGAGTGTGGAAGATCTTCCTTGAGATCCTCAATTCATTCTTTCTTTCTCTTCAAATGTATATGCTGCCCTTCCCAATAAGTCTCAGCACACTTTACAGCACATAAAAACAGCTTTAAAATCCCCAGGCTCAGGCTTAGACAAATCTCCAATGGGAGAGTGTTCCATAATTGTGGGGCAGCCACCAAGAATGGCTCTTACACACATATACCCAGCCATTTGGGGTTGGAGGATTGAGGGGCTTATACTTTGAGGCTTTTTAACTGTAATTTTAGTATTTGTTTATGTTTGATATAGGGTGTTTTCAGACGTTACGGGGCCGCTTGGCCCCGTACCGAAAACAACCCTTTCATTCCCCACTGGGGTCACCCCATCACACCATATCAGACGTGCCGGGGGGATCCTGGCGGGGAATCTGGGAGGGGGCGGGGCTGCACGGTGCAACGTGCAGCCGCATGGCCACGCCCCCTCCACGCCCCCTCCACGCAATGTGCAGGGCCACTGCGACTGCCGCATCGGGCCGGATGTGCCGTGGCCCGGGATCCCGCCGGGGATTCCGGGCCGTGGAAACCGGCCAGATGTTACTTTTTTTTAGTCCCCGCTGGGGATCTTTTTGACCACACTTCCCGGGACATTCCCCCGGCTAGCCCGGGAAGCGTGGTTCAAATTGACCCCATGAGAAAATTGACCATGGAAAACATCTGGCGGCAGCCAAACAGACGTTCGAGACACAGTGACCACAGGTGGGTATTCACCGTGGTTCACTGTGATCTCGTAAAGTCTGAAAATACCCATAGAGACTTATGCCTGATAGAGTGCTTATGGGAGGAAGGGATTTGGGTTGGTGAAAATACCACTTGTGTTTTGGTATTGAATTTTTATTTCCTGGAAGACAGTCAAAGTCCTTTTATTTTGGACAAGAAGAAAGTATAAATCAATATAATAATCATCATCATAATCATCATAATCATCATCATCATCATAAATATTCTTTTGATTTACCCATTTTGGGGTGTAATTGTTCCAGCTCTAATTTATATGTAAAGTGGGGCTGATCCTTGCATGTACTACATGGTTTTCACCCCATAGCTTGTGCCTGTGTACACAATATGTATGCGTGCACCACATATGCTCCATGTGCTGCTCTGTGGTGTTCGGGTTCATCTCCATTATTTTGAAGCACCTTAAGGGACAAACATCACTTAAAAACTTTTATTAATTATAAATACTCTTTTTTTTAGATCCATGAGAAGAGGAAAGTCAGATCTACTGGGAGTCTCTAAGTGAAGATAAAAAGTGGGGTGGGTGGGAATAAAGGTGATAGTAGTATTGGGAGACTTTAACTACTTGGCTATCTATTGAAATACTAAGATACAAAATGTCCCACAAATTCTTTATATGTATAAGGGACACTTTTTTGCTATGGAAGATGGAGAAAAGGTGCTGTCAATCAGCCACTTGACTCTTTTGGAGTGTGGTATGGAACACTTTGCATTTTGTGGGTGTAAGCCATTTTGAGGGATTAATCATAACCCAAGTGGACCTATTATCTACAATAAGATGAAAACTGCACACTTTATCTTGTTTTATTTGGGAGGACCTGTTTGAGAATCTGAGGACATGAGACAACCTGGGTGAAAGTGATCATGAAATAAGAGTCATGATACTAAGAAGAAAAAAAAGAGTGAAAGCAGTAGAATAAGAATGATGAGTTTAAAGAAGGATAACTTCATTAAGCATAGTAAATTAGGTTCCAATCAATTAAGAACCTGAGAAAAATATACCAAGTGCCAAACAAGAGAACATTGATCCACCCAGCCCAAGATCCATCCAATAGTCCATCCAGCCCATTGTATCTGCTGGTGACTGCCTTCAACCACCTCCAAGTAGTACACAACAGGTCATAATGGAGCAATCCATTTTCTCCTATTGGTCTCACATGATAAAAGTGCTTCGGGGATCTGACTACCCATATGTAAACTCCCATTAATAAGAAGGATAAAGAAGAAAGTAAGGGGGAAAGGAGTTCAGGAGGGTTGGCAGTTTTTAAACACAATATTAAAGGTGCAAAAAGCTCTCTTGATGAAGTTATCAGAATAATATATTAAGAAACTAATGTGGCTATATCAGAAGGTTCTTAATAGTATGAAAATCAAAAAGGTATACAAATAAAGGAGAAAGGAGAAAATCCTAGTATGGACAAGTAGGAAAAAATTGCACCAGGATAAAGAGATTCATGTGAAAGGCAAAGACACAAGGTAAGTTACAATTAGCAAGGGATGCAAGAGGAATTAGAAACAAGAGAAACATTAAGGACTCTTTGGGCCTGCTATTTGATGGGAAAAGACACACTGAGTGTTTTCAGAAAGACAGACTGTCCCGGTTCTTCCTGCTTCACCCCTGGGTGGCCCATCCATCTAAAGGCACCCTGCCGGATGTGCAGGCAGAAAAGACTGTACGTCCTCCAAGGCAACCCCAGCTGAGGCACTTGAACATCCCAGGGTGCCGGCCGCAGAGCAGGCCAGCCAAACCCAGGGCATCGGCTTGAAGTGGAACAGCTTTCCGTTTGATGCACAGACCCATGCTGCTGCCCCACTTCCAGCTAGCCATTGCCCTGGAAAATACCATAGAGTTGTAGGTGCCAGCCTAGAGCATTGGGTGATTGCCTGCAGCTGCATGGTATGTGAGAGGAGGAGTGTGCTGTGTGGGCAGACTGCAGGCTGGGGAAACCCATCAGGTCCATCTGAACTTGACCCAGACAGAGCTGGATTTGGTCAGACGTGGGAGTGTAGTGTAACCCCAGAGCAGCTTTGAGGCAGGCTGCCTCTGAGTCCATCTGAAAACACCCATTCGTAACATGACACAACAAAGAAGGAAGTACTTAATGGCTTTTTTTCAGTCTTATTTGTAAATATTATTTGTGACCATATGCATAACCGGGGGCCTGTGTTTACTGTTTTTTCCCCATTGTGGTCAATCAGGAAAATGCAAAAACATGGGTCCCTGTGTGTAACACAATTAATAGCAACCAAAAGGAGGCAGGAATGCGATCCATAATAGGGAAAGGAAAGGTTCCAAACAATTCCAAACATTTTGCCTCTGTCACCCATTTTGAAACAAAAGGTAATCCCACAACCCTAGACAGCAACATAGGCATGCACAGTATATCAAATATCAACCAAGATGACAACCACATTTGGGTCATGACTAAGGGTGCAGCAGGTAGCGCACTGGCTACTCACAGGCAATACCTGCATTTTCAGGAACCTCCAGCAGGCACCTGACAGGTTACCCAGCCCCCCATCTGGTGTCTGGCACCTGAAAATGTGGGTGTTACTGGGGCTTTCAAGGATGCCCCCAGGAAGCTGATCCCAGCACCTGCAGTTCCTTAGACTGATTCACTGCCCAGCTGCTGCTCTGCCAATCCCAGAAGCTGTTCTCTGTTTCTCTCCAATTCACTGTTCAGCTGAACCAACGTCTTCTACTCATCTTTTTCTGTGCAGAGGTGGATGGGCAGGGGAGCTAGGAGGCCTCTTAGTCTTCTGGTGTGGGGCACTATGGAGCATAGTGAGGTGTATCTGGGTCATGTGCAGTGTGCTTGAAAAGACCTCCTCACCCATCCCCATCAGAAAAAGCTGAGCAGGAAGACCCTGGCTCAGCTGCATAGTAGGACGGGGAGGAACAGGGAGCAGCTGTTGGGGCCGGGATCAGAGAAGCATCAGCATCGGGTAATGAGTCATTCCAGGGAGTTCCGTGTAGTCTGTTGGGCCACATTTGGCCACAGATTGGTGCCCGGACACATTTGGGGCAAATCGAGCACCCCAGAGTCAATGGAGTGCCTGACTTGGCAAATGCCCAGTTGCAGCTGTACTCATGACCTATACTTTGAGAACCTTTGCATTACAGTTTATATAGATAACTCGGGACAGGCTCTTATTCCAGGGTACTAGAAGAATTGATTGGAATATCAGAACCATTAACAATGACCTTCCAAGAGTCATAAGATAAAAATGAGGTCCCAGATGACTAAAACAGGGCAAAAGTTTTAAAAATGAGAAGATATAGGACCTCGGAAATAATATACAAGTTAACTTGATTTCAATACCAGGTAAAGCTGTTAGGACAGATCATTAAACAATTAAGTTATAAGCACTTAAAGACTATACGGAGATAAGTGGTAGCCAATATGAACTTGTAGAAAACAAATTATACCAAACAACTTAATTAAAAAGAAAATATTCATGGTGAACATGATAATAGTTTTCAGATATATAAAAGTTGTAGTAAAGTTGAGCAAGATCAGCTATTTGCTACAGCCACAGGGGTAGGACAATGAATTTAAGTTAATGAAAGAAAATTACATTATAGATTTGGAAGATCCCTCTGACTACTTAAGTGGTTGGGCAGTAGAAAAAGGACACAATGCTCCCTGATCAGGTGTGTAATGGAGTTAAACATATGTAGGTTATGTGACATTAGATATAAGTTACATGACACTAGAGTTATGTGACACTAGAGCTAAATCCTTGTTCACAGCAGGCAGTGTCATCTACCACTGTCACTTGCACAAGCAGTCACCCATGCCCTACTACTACTCTACTTATCATTACTAAAGCACTACTAGTTGTACACAGACCCTGTGCCTCCCAGATCCCAGCATAGACCCTCTGTTTTGTTAGCAGGACTTAAGTTTGGGCTTTCCATGCACTCTACGTGGGGCTGCCACCCTATATGATTGTTTGGAAGCTGCAGCTAGCACAGAACACAGTAGCCCACCTTCTCATAGATGGATCAATCGATTGATCGATCAATAGATAGATAGATAGCAAAGGAGTTATCCAGTTATGATCTGGTATTATACATTACACCAGTACTCCATTACACCAGTACTCCAGGGTCTGCACTAGCTACCAATAGTCTTCTGGGCATAATTCAAGTTGATGGTAGAACTGAAATGGATAGGGAAAAAACAAACAAACTGTGATTTATATCTGATATTCCAGATAGCCTGGCAGTTATCCAGTAACTATTTGGTAACCATGGAGATTAATAGCCAAACTGGGGTACAAGATATTACCATTTACCAGTTTACAATGTAATGCCTTACCACATGGCCAAGCCAGTCCAGACGGAGGGAAGGAGTAAAACAAAAAAGTCAAATGGTAATTAAACAGTAATGTGGTTAACTGGATAGCCACTTGATACTAAAAAAGATATCATGACATCTGACCAGATACTATGGATACCATGATATCAAGCTGCATACTGGAGGAGAGTAGCAGTTGCTTGTTTCAGCTCAGGTTTTGACTTATAAAGCCCTAAATGGATTGAGCCCAAAATGTCTGAAAGACCAATTTCCCCACTTATTTCTCACTGCAACCTCTGAGGTCATTTGGGAATTCTCTCTTGCAGTTAGGTAGGTATCATACTGAACTGCCTGTCAAGTTCACACAACAATGGCACACGGAGAGGTGTTCTTGGTAACTGCCTCACAATTATAGAACACCTTTCCCTTGGAAGTGAATCTAAACCTGACTCTACTCATCTTCTGGGGGTAATGTAAGACCTTTCTGTTTAATCAGACATTTGGCGGGAATAGGGATTGAGAATTTGTGGTCCATTTGCTTTTATTAATATAATATGCATATTAATATATTAGGGATTAGGGATTTTTATTTAGTTTTATGTTGTGCACTTTTGAATTATTATTTTTTTATTGTAACTAGGGCTGAAACAGGTACCTGTGGTTAATACCTGCATTTATGGGTACTACATAAGGTACCCGGCAGTTTATCCATGTACGGATCAGATACCCGGATACCCCCTAAAATCATCATTTTTACTGATTATGTTATCGGTTGTATGATTTTGCAATTACTGATCTGTATATCAGGTCAGAAAAAAATAGATAAAACACAGAATGGAAATAAAAAAGTCAGAAATGAATAATATTCAGATGGAGGGCAAGGGACAGCTAGCAATTAGGCAGGAGGGGGTGGGTAGGGATATGCGAACAGAACGGGGTTCGGATGTTCGGAAGTTCGGTCCAAAGACTAAGTTTGAGGTTGTGGGTTCGGTCCCACAGCCACTGAACATTCAGCAGAGTTTGGACCCGCCAGGAGGCTTGAGGCACTCCAGGAACCCCCAGGGGTGCCTGTGGTGGCATGACAGACCGTCGGAGACACAGCAGCGACAGAGACCAGGAAGACTTGGTGCTTGGCACCCCGGCTTACCCGGGTAGCCAGGCTTGGCGCTTGGCCAAAGGGGGTTCCCGTGGTGCCATGGCTGGCCATCTGAGACCCAGCAGCAGCAGCAGCAGCAGAGGCCAGGAAGGCTTGTGGCTTGGTGGCTGGCCTGGCACCCCTACTTGGATGGGCACTGAAGACTGCAGGCAGTGGTGGAGCAGTGGCAGACATTGGATTTCCCAGTAGCAGAGCCCATGGCAGTAGTGACAGCAGCAGCAGCAGACAGACAGTTTGATGAAAAGCAACTACTACACCAACTTGGCCTCCAGTCTCAGGCAATATGGTGAGCAAATGTCCCCCGCGATTGAGAACACCAACTCGCTGGGGACACTCATTGGTGTGTAGGACAACAGACCCTTGGTCACTTTGGACAGGGCTGGCCACATGTCCCTCTGAGAGCTGTGTCACCACCATGTTCTGCCCCTTCCATCAGCGGCATCAGTGGTGCAGCAGCAGCAGCCAGTTGAGACCCAGAAGCATCAGTGCACCATGGAGGAGCTGAGGTGGGGGCAGCTGCCAAGCCCATCAGCAGCTGCAGGACGTGGAGGGTGGTGTGGCTTTCAACTGAAGTCATGTGCATGTTGGGGAAATGATTGTACTCAATGGGCAGCCCTTCTCAGGGGTCAGGGTCATGGGGTTTTGGTGCCTGATTGGCTTCCTGGCCCTCCAGTTTAAGCTGCCCTCACACACCACCCTGAGTCAGGCTGCCACGATGCCTGGCAGCCTGTAATGCCGACCAAGCAGGGGTGGCAGCCACTGAGTCCTGGTCGGGCCTCTGCCGCTGCTCCATCAATGCCTGACAGCCTGCAATGCCTGGCTGTGATGGTGACTAGAACTGGAGAATGCAGTATAGAGTGAACAGAACTGGAGGCTTGCCAGGCAGCAACACCCTGAGTTGGCAGGTGGTGCCAGCCCTGTACGAGGCTTTAAAGCAGTGGGTGATGGAGCAGCTGGGAGGGGCTGGGGGTGCCACCATCCACTTCACCACCAACCTATGGTTGAGTAGGAATGTGCAGCACACCTACCTGGCAGTGACGACGCACTGGTAGCAGGACCAAGAAACAGCGTTTGGCAGTGGCAGGAGGGGTCCCAAAGCAGGATATAGGTGTGTCCTACTTTAAGCGGACATCATGGATGCTTCAGCCCCCACACTTCTCAGAACATCAAGGCACCCCTGACTGCCATGGTGAGGGAGTGGGTCACGCCAGGTGGTGACGCACAGTGTGGCCAACGTATTGAGGACAGTCCGCGAGGGAGGCTTCACCAACATCCCTTCACCTGGTGAACAAGGACGCTCTGGGCTTCCTCCCCCGCCCTGATCGAGCGGGGGAGGAAATTTGCCAGTTTCTTTAACTGGAGCGTAATGAGCAGTGACCTCCTCCTGGTGAAGCAAGCCGAGCAAGTCTCCCCAGTGCACCAGCTGTTGCAGAATGTGTCTGTGTGTCAGACTCTAGGGCAAGGAGCCAGGGGGGAAGGTGGTAAGGAGAGGGGCAGATCAATGGATAGGGGTTGGAGGGAGCAGGGAATCTTCCACTGAGGCCACACGGAAACCCCTCATCTGTTCTCTGGTATCAAGGAGATTGCACGCTCAGCAGGAATGCCAGGCAAGATGACCTAAGAAGGTGTATGACTCATCATTGGGGTTCACAGACCTGCAAACATGGGGTACCAGGAGCTGGAAGGGAATCAACAGTGACAGGGGAGCAGGAAGGGGATAACAAGAGGAACGGGAAGGGAATAAACAGAGGCAGGGGACTAAAGGGGGGGGTCAAGCACAGGAAACTAGGGCAAGTAACCAATGAGAGGGAGACACAAGAGGGAACCAGCAACAGGACCCTCAGGGGAGAGTTGGAAAGGGGGACCAGAAACAAGACCCTCAGAGGGGGAGCACACAGGAGGGGGCTGGAAGGGGAAACCAACAACAAGACCCTCAGAGGAGGAGCACACAGGAGGGGCCTGGAATGGGGAACCAGCAACAAGGCCCTCAGAGGGGGAGCACACAGGAGGGGCCTGGACTAGGGAACCAGCAACAAGACCCTCAGAGGGAGAGCACACAGGAGGGGGCTGGAATGGGGGAGAGTAAAGGGGGTAAGGCCACAAGGCCTCACCACACAAAGGGAGCTAGAGCCCCAGCAGCACCAAGGGGTAGGGAGGACCACTCACACACAAACACACGGGCATCACCAGATACATGGCTCACACACAGAGGACAGCAACACTGTGATAGGGCAAAAGGCAAAGCAGTTCTACACTGGCTAAAAGGGAAGCATATAAACCAATCCTCAGGAAGATAATTTGCTCTACCAGATCCCTAGGGCCACCAGAAGACCTAAATACTTCCTGGTGGCCAATTAGGAAGTCAGGAGGCAGGCACCTGAAAAGGCTGACAGGTGAGCAGGGGCGGGGCACACTGCAGCAGAACTGTGGAAAGCAACATAAGGAGCAGGAGGAAGGCCCCCAGTATCAAGGCATCCCGCAGCACAAGCCACTACTGTGATGTCCCCCATCCCCCCGGGTCAGTGGTTCAAGGCTGAGCTCTGACACTGTGGCAAAATGCCCCTGTTTCCACATCAGATTCTCCTAGACAAACACCTGGTTACACCCTATCAACCCCCCCCCCTCCCAGGGTCTGGAAAAATGCAAGGTTTCAGGACAAGTCTCCTGGGCATGCTCCACAAGCCAAGGACAGGGATAAGTATCTCAAGGTGAACACCATGATGTCTCCCCTAGGTGATATCAGAGGTCAGAGGTCTCCGGAAGTTCACCTGGTTTGGAGAATCCCCTACTGGGGGGCAATTCCCAAAGGAGAGGAGGGGTCAAGCTTTAGAAGCCAGGACACACCCCTTCTTTTTTCTCTCTGACTTTCTCTTTCGAAACTGCAACATGCTGATGGCAGGGAACCAGCTAAGACATGTGCCTCACTTGTTTCTACCAGCACAGGTGATGAAAAGGAGTATGTGAATACCAGCAACAGCCTTTCTACCCTCAGTCCTAGGAGGCGGCTACCCAAACCAGGGGACACCTGATACCCAATATCTGAGACTCTATTTTAAGTTTGCTTCCCCTTTATCCAAAGCCTTTTTCCTTAGCTTTGTTGACTAGGGCTGATGCGGCAGCAGCTGTTACCGCGCCGCGATTCCGTTCTGCCATTTCGGAATTGCCCATGCCACACCGCGACTTTTCTGCAGACATTCTGCTAATTCCGCCGGAATTCTGCAAATCGCGGAATTGCGGAAAAATTGCGGAAATTGCGGAAAACCGCTATTCCGCTATTTTGTGGCGCTGGCTGAATTGCGGAAGTACTGAAAATGTTATGTTTCCACGATTCCACTAAGTAGCGGAATTAAATAAGCGGAACCACGGAATGAAACTAGCGGAATGAAAGCCTCTGCCATGCCGTTCCACTAATTGCGGAAACACTGTTTCCGCCGGAAATAGCTACCGATGCGATATTCCGCTACAGCCCTATTGTTGACAAACCTGTTTCTCTGCTTTTGGCCAATAAAGTGTCTCTTTTGTTTTGTAAAATGGGCATATCTGTGCCTGAGTGAAAAGACCAGTGGCTGGAAAGAAAAAGTATCTGGTACCTTTAAAATTTGGAAGGATTTGTACACACGAAGGGGAGTCCTGGCGAGACACATAGGTTCCAGAAGCCCTGCCTATGGAGAGTGACTCTAGGGTGATTGACCTCAGCAAGAGGGGTACCAGGGGAGCCGTGGGTGAAGAGACAGAACTGGGCTGGGGTTCACATATCTGGGAAAGTGTGAATCCCTTTAGTTTCCTGGTTCCCAGTGGTGGCAGCGAAATTTAGATGTAACCCAGTAAGGTGGGTGGCTTCGCTGTATAGTGTCTCATACTGCGTTTCATCACAGTATCCACCTGGTGGAATTCCTCCATGTTCCTGATGCTTGAGCGACTTTTTGAGCAGAAATTTGTCATGAATCAGGTTCAACTGGTGATGGACAGCGGGGCACCTCCAGGGTACTATGGGGTGGAATGAGAGATCCTGGCTCACACAATCTTTGTTCTGAGACTGCTCCTGGCCTTGATGGAGACCATCAGCTCCTCCATGGTCACCATCAGACAGGTGACCCCTCTGGTGCAGTCTCCTCAGGAGGCTGGAGGAAATTCTCCAGGGGCGGGATTGTGGCCCTCAGAGCAAGAACCTGGCAATTGAGGCAGGTGCCCTCGTGAAGCAGCTGAAGGCAGGGCTGAAGACGTGGTTTGATGAGCTCCTGCAGTGGGAGGAATATGTGTTGGCAAGCAACCATACTGGACCCCAGGGTCAAGGGCAGTGTGGCACGCCAGACACCACTCTATTGGGCACTGGAAGGGTGACCTAGTGGAGAGGGTCTGGTAGGCTGAGAGGGCTCTGGAGAGTCTGCGGTAGCAGAAGCAGCACGGCGCCCATGGGGATGGTGTGAGTGGGATCAGCAACCCCTTTCAGACAGCGGGGTCTATCCCTGCCGCCATCCCTAGCAGTAGCAGCACAAGAAGCAGGCTGAGCAGCACCAGCACCCGATTACTTCTGGATGACATGGATGGGCAGCGCTCTCTGCCAGGAACATAAGGCCCAGAACCCTGAGAGGGGATCCTGGGGATGGATTGGCTGCCTGTTTCTTGATGCCATGGAATGACAGCTCCCAGTGAGTGGAAGGATGGCCCCAGAACCCTGAGGGTGAGTCCTGGGACTAGAGCGGCAGCTTCTGGATGAAGTGGATGAACAGCCCTCCCAGCCTGGAACGTAGGGCCCAGAACCCTAAGAGGGGATCCTGGAGCTGGATTGGCTGCCTGTTTCTTGAGGCCATGGAATGACAGCTCCCCGTGAGCGGAATGACAGCCCCAGAACCCTGACGGTGGGTCCTGGGACTAGACTGTCAGCTTCTGGATGATGTGAATGGATGGCCGCCCGTGACTGGAACATAGGCCCCAGAACCCTGATGATGTGTCGTGGGGCTGGAGTGGCAGCTTCTGGGTGACATGGATGGACAGCCCTCCCTGTCTGTAACATAGGCCCCAGAACCCTCATGGTGGGACCTGGAGTGGCTGCTTTTTGATGCCGGGTATAACACCTAAATCTATCTAATCTAATCTAAATAAATGAAACTATGGAGGTAAATGTGTGGAAATGGGTGAAATAGGAGGAGGAAGGCAATGGATTAGGAACACAAACTGCTGGGAGAGGGAGACTTCTGAAAACACCTGCTGACCAGATCAGTGGCTAGATCAGAAGGAGTTGGAAGGGGGGAGGGCCATGACTTTTGTTACTTGCTACGCCTGCCTTACCACAAGCCCCATTGGCTCTGTGCAGACTAGCCCCATGCCAATTGCAGACTGCGAAGCCAGTGGGAGGAGGAAAAGAGGGATGGTGATTGGGCAGGCTGGCTGTTAGTCCAAGCCTCTTCACCCCTGGCACCAGGAAGTCTGCTCCCCAGCTGCCCCCCCGGGGCCTTCCAGTCATATTTTTCCCACCCAAACGTGGCTGAACTCATCCAAATGCAGCCAAACTGTTCAGTCACTTCCGCGTTGGGTTCAGCCATTTAGTTCAGCTGTCCGAACGGGTCGAGTTCGGGCTGAACACTGAACAGCCAAATCGCGTTTGCACATCCCTAGGGTTGGGAGCAGAGAGTTGACCCTGGAGTTGGGCGTGTGTTCCTCACTCCAACTCACAGTGCAGTTCAAGGAACCCCAGCAGTGGCAGGCTGACCTTTGCCCCCTCAACCCAGGTGCCAGCTTTCACTGGTGTGAACTTATGATGTTCACTGCCATGGAAAACCCATGCATGCTGAAGTGAACACGTTGGTAGGTGGCATGAGAGCACTTCCTAGGTGATGTTGGCCAGGCCCTGCCACACCTGGCCCTTGTTCACCCAGTAGCTCAAGGGGTCACTGCTGGGATTCTCAATAGGCTCCTCCAGATAGTGAGCGACTGCAGTCTCTACACTATTCTGCTCCTTCTCTCTGTGGGTGCTGCCAACTGCCACCACAATGACCTGTACCCAATGGCAGTCCTGGGGTGGTCAAGAGGGAATAGGAAGTATTGGTCATACACAATGAAATATTAACTTTTGTTTCTTTAGCAGATTTACTGCATGGTTTCTAGCTGCCTTGTTTACACATTAGCATGACCCTTTCTTCACACTTCTTTCCATGTCACCTCCCTCACCGTCACTAAAAATATAAAAGTTGCCTCTATCTTTCTTTTCTCCTTTCCAATCTTCCCTCCTACTGTCCCATATTCTGGTTATGTTCTTCTCTACTCAGCTTCCCCCAAATTCTGGACCTTGTATGAATACCATGTCGATCTCCCCCTGTCACCTCTCCCACCACAATTTTCTTACAAGGGCTCACAAGATTTTAGAAACTGAAAATATGTAAACATGTTTTTAATTATAAAATATTTTAAATAGATTTCTAATACTATTTTTTTAATTGCACATCACTAACAATCATTCTATATTTGAAAAGGGCTAGTGAAGGGGTTCGATTGGAGGGTAGTGCAAAATCCTAGGGATGTGTGAACAGAACTGAGTTCAGAAATTCGGTTCGAATATTGAGTTCGGTTCGGTCAACTGAACCATTCGAGTTTGGTCGAACTCCGAACTTCCGATCCGCATTTGCAGATCCCTACAAAATCCATGGATTATACTTCTGCAGGGGACATATACTAGGGTTATAAACTCTAATAAAAGCAGAAACAGGCTCAAAAGCATCTTAAAATATATTACATACTTTTAATGGCAATACATATGGTGATTTTTATAATATATTTTTGCCATGAGCCATTTTTTCCTTCCAGCTGCTACCTGTTTAACCAGTCAGGGGCAACTAGGACAACTGAGATCATAATGAGGTATCCTGAGCAGGGTAACATTAATTTTTCTAGGAATGTCCACCCTTTTAACATCAAAATCCTTTTTTCTTTAAGTAATTAAAAAAAAAAGGCAAAATGCTCCTTCCTTTTTAATGCAGATAAAATCACCAATTTTCTGCTTCGGTTTTTAGATAGAGTAATTGGAAATTCAGAGAGTATGTGGCAAGGGTGGGTGATGAATTATACAAGCTTAGAGGGAATAAGGGGAATTAGAAAAAGTGGGAGATAAAAACAGAAGAATTTGTCCAAAATTTACCAATGATGCAACTTCACAGAATCAGAGAGCTCGCATATGTTTAGGGGAAGAAAAAAAAAACAGAAGGGTGAACATAGATTCTTGAGACTGTTAATGTACACAACATATTGAAGCCAATACCATATATGCTCTTCTGTTTGCATTAACTATAAAAATAGAATTTATACACTCAGTCAAAACAACAAACATATGCAATTTAGTTGATTTTTTTCATTTATCTTCCATAGAGGAATTTACTTTCTAAAGACTGCCTCAGTCCTTATCAAGTACTCACGTCAGAGTGACCTTTCTTTATGAATTCTGTTAGAGCTAGAGACCACCAATCTCACTGCCAGACTAGCTAGGCAAGAAGGATTGAATGAGGAATGACAGGAAGGTTCCTCCAGGAATGACCATGTGGTTTCCATAGAGTTCCCAAACTTAAACAGTCTTGATAATATGGAAATAGACAGTAGTTTCAACCCTTGGACCTGTCAAAGCTTAGAAATAAAACGTATTTTTAGACAAGCAGGGAAATTCACAGGTTCAAAATCCTGTCAACATGTGTGGTAGTGAGAGTTCCTTGGGGGTGTGGGTGGAGGAGTCTGCATGATCTCACCAACTACCTCAACAAACAGTTGATGTGGAGGGGGGGGCTGGAGGATACCTTCTCCAGCCTCCCCCCTGCCCCATCAGCTGGTGGGGAAGAGGGGTCAGAGAAACACTCCTCCAGGCCCCCTTCACTTCCATCAGAAGCAGCTAGGGAAAGCACTGCCCTGGCAGTGATCTTCTTTAATGACTTGGCATTCAGACACTAATGTCACAGTTGCAAAAGTCTTGCATGAGATTTTAAATGTTTAGTGAAACCTTGATATCTGGGTTTTACTAATCTGGGAGTTTTTCTGGACAGCTCACACAAAAGGCATTTACAGGTAATTAAATAATTTTAATGCTTAAATTTTAGAGCAGGTAGTTACTGTGTTCACTGAGTGTAACAGGACAGGCTAGAGGAGCTTTCTGATGCTTTAAGAAGGGAATTAGTTAGCACTGGCTGCAGCATAGGCTGGACAGCTGCAGGTGATTAGCTGAAGGGAGATAACGCCTATGGTAACCCAGCTATGGGGGAGAGAGAGTGTGTGTGTTGTGGCCAGAGCAGAGAGCTGGGGAGCTCCTTTTGGTGATGAAGAACAGTGGACAGCTGGGAAGCTATGAGGGAGCTCCACGGCTGGACTGGGACTGAGTGGAAGCCAGAGAGAAAGAGAGTGAGAGAGGCCAGAGCTGACTGTGCATCAACAGGTGTCTGAATGTGTGTTGTGACCTTGATATGAACACCGGTTTGGCCCTGTGTTCACCATGCGGTGCTGCCTAGACACACAGCCCAGTTTGGGGCAAATATGTGTTTTGCTCATCATCTAATCTCAGCATACAAGCGCTGCCAGCTCATTCCTGGTGTTGTACCTGTAATATGCTACGCAATATCATTAGACACAACATTGGCCGTGTGTTAAGTCGGAACATGAAAATTGTCCTTGTGATGCAATTGTGTTCACATTGCGTGTTCAATGGGTGGCCAAATTGGTGTTTGGATTGTTATGGTGCTTACACACAATGGCCAAACACATGCTTAGGGGATTTTGATACCTTATCTTCATTATGTCTAAAGATGGCCAAGGAGGATTGTCCTACTGTAGGGGCTAGTGGAGCCAGGAAGGAGAAAGGTGCTGTTCACCCGAAGAAGATCCCTGAGTGATGAGTTAAGAGAACTGAACTCGGGTACATGGGACTGGGGCCCTGAGGAGGGACGCTATCTGACAGGGTCCCAGGGAGCCCATGGGGGGCAGGTGTGTGTGTGTGTGTGAAGGTCTAAAGAGCCTGGGCCAGAGTGTGCCAAATGGAAAATAAAGAAAGGATAATCACAGAAGCCAAGCTAGTTGAACTGAGGACAACACATCCAGCCAGGGAAAGAAAAGCCCACATGTTTACATCTGGTGGAGAATGCGAGCACGCTGAGGGACTTCACTTAGAGTCTGGGTCCCAGGTATGGGGAGTAGGGTGGAGTAAAAGCCCAATGAAGGACATATCCAGGGTCCTGGTGAAGAAGAGATGGGGCACCCTAAGAAGATAAACACCCTATAGGCTAAGACTGCCTCACTCCTGGAGATTGAAGATGGGTGGGGTGGGATGGTAGGACCAGGAGAACAAGACGGACCTGGCTGGGCAAGATTTAGAGAACATGGGAATGCAAATCAATCACATGGCATTTCTGAACGTGAAAATATAGAATGACAGGCTGTGCCAGGCAAAGGAGAGCATCTGTCAGGGGACAGTGGCCCACCTCTGCAACCTAGAGAGATGGCACAAGGTGATAAGCAGTATTAATAAAAAGGTTGATGGGATTAATTGGTAAACTGGTTGGTGAGGAGTTTTGAAGCTGAAATTCCTAGGAAGAGTTAGTGAGTTAAATGTTAGGATTGTTGAAAGGAAGAACAAAAGGATTCCAGTGCTGGGGAGACCTGGAAAGGTTGGGTGGGTCTTGCTCCCATCCCAGCATTTAGGAACAATGGGATAAAAGGGGGAGAAAAGCCCAAAAAGGAAGTGTTGGAGGGTCACAGATAGGACAGAGAGACAAGTTTTGTTTTTTTCTCTTGAGAAAACTTGCAAGTTCGAGAACCAGAAACAAGATCTCAGACAAAGACATAAAAATTTTAAAAATCATGACTCATGCACAAATGGCCACCGGACTGTTTTTCACATGTGCAAAATGGCCACTGCCCTTAACCAAAATGGTGGGGATAGCATCACTGCCATTTTGATTAAGGGCAATGGCCATTTTATGAATGTATAAAATGGTCGGGTGGCCATTTTGCACATGCCCAATATTAATTAGTAATTAGTAATTTTCAATGATCAATGATCAATTATTATTATTATTATTATTATTATTATTTTCTTGCCCAAAAACTTGTTTCGGATAAGGAAAAAAGACATTGTGCATGTGTAAAATGGCGACCAGACTGTTTTTTGCATGCAAAAAAGTACCACCTCCCTTAACCAAAATGACGGTCATGCTATTGCTGCCATTTTGATTAAAGGCAGTGACCATTTTCACATGCACAATGACTTTTTAATCATTATTATTATTTTATTTTATTGCCAGAGAATGCAGAAGAAAAAAGTCATTGTGCATGTGAAAATGACCACCAGACTGTTTTGTGGGTTGTGGCTCAGGTGGTAGAGTGCATGCTTTGCATGTAGAAGGTCCCAAGTTCGATCTCAGGTAGCATGCCTGGGTAAGGCCTCTGCTGGGGATCCTGGATGGTCTCTGCTAACATGCCTGGGTGAAGCCTCTGTAAGAGATCCTGGAGAGACAGATTTGAAACCCTGTTGCCGTGTCAGGTTGTGGCAATACTGGGCAAAGTTGGACCACTGGTCTGACTCAGTTAGGCAGCTTCTTATATTGTAATGCATGTGCAAAATAGCTGCTTCCCTTAGACAAAATGGTGGTGATGCTATTTTAGTTAAGAGCAGTGGCAATTTGCCCATGTGCAAAACAATGTGGTGGCCAATTTTTGCATGCAAGATAATATATTTTTTTCCTTTTTAAATTTTTGTTGCTCAGAACTTGATGAAAAAGTCCCAGTTCTCAGTTCATCTCAGATGAGTCAAGAACTGGGATTTCAACAAGATTCCCACTTTTTGCAAGATCTCATTTCAACTCTGGTCACAGATGTAAGGCAGGCTGAGGGAAGCTCCTCCAGATACCCCAGAGGAAAAAGGTAGATTTAATTTAGCAATGAGTATAGGGTGGAGGCAAAGGAGCCAGTACCCCTTGTAGGTTTAAGTTTGTGATGGGTACAGGGGAGGCAATAAAACCGGTACCCTAATAATAGTGAGACCAGTAGTGAGACCTAAATTGGCTGTGTGGGGATGGGGGACGCCAGAACTGAGGGCTACAAGGCAGAGATAGAGCCAATAGCTAAGGGTTAAAAAGGAAATAGTGGCAGGATGTAGGTTATTGAGTTGGGAAGTGGTGGAAAAGGACAACAGCAGGAGACCAGAGCCCAAGGCTACAGAATGGCAATAGAGCCAATAGCCAAAGGATAGAAAGGAAACAGTGGCAGGGTCTAAGTGATTGAGCTAAACACTGTTGAGAAAGGAAAACAGCAGGAGGCCAGACCCCAAGTGAAAATGTGCAGGTGATAGAGCCAGTCACTTGAGAGATAAAGTGAGAGATGGAAGAATAACCTAGGGTTAGAGGGTGGGGGTAATAAAGCTGGTAACCCAGAGAAGAGGAATCACAGAGAAGGGACTGCCAGGATTGGGCTACTCCAGGGATTCCAAGGTATAATGGAGTAAAGAGTGCAGGGGGCAGAGTGGCTGGCACTCTGGAAAGATGAGAAGAGCACCGTCCCCACACAACACCTGGCCATGTAAGTCCACACATGGAACTCGTGGGTCTGTGTCTCATGTGAAAACGTCCTAAGGGGCTGAAAGTGAGCATAAGAGCCTATTCCTTGAATTTAGGGGACATGTTCAGAAAAGCATAAGTACTCTACTGGGCAAAATCAACGGTCCATGTAGCACAACATCCTCTATCCAACAATGGCTAACTTTGGATGCTGCAGAGAAGACCTCTGTTTGTTTTGGTTGTCCCCTCCCCCCACCCCATCCCTCCTTCTCCCTGTTTTTACAGCGTGCATGTAAAGTATTCTATCCTATAGTAGTTTGAAGCCATTTAAGAAAATGGGAAAGAGGATTATGAAGCAAGGAATGATACCTGAAACACATTAGACCTTATTCTCCCCTTTGCAACACTGCAGTGTTGTAAAGAGAACTATAAAAGCAGGTTTAAGGTGTTCTATCCCCTCCTGTCTCATGGAATATTAGGCAGTAGGGATGGGACATGCGGGAAAATACCGGGTACCGGATTTACCGGTTCCCGGATTTCAAAATACCAGCATACCGGATTAATTCCGGTATACCGGTACCGTTTTTTTCCCATTGATTTCATTGGGGAACTGTCCCCATTGAAATCAATGGAGAAAAAAAAAAAAAAAAACCCACTCCCCCTCCCAGACTGTGTGGGTGAAAGGGAGGACAACCCCCCACCCACCCTGCCCAGCCTGGGTTTTTTTTTTTTAAAAAAAATTCCCTAAGTCCCTGGGCTCCGGGCCGCCACCGGCGACTCAGAGCCCACACCAGCAGCACAGAAGGTAAGTGTACCGGTACCGTTGATCCCTGGGGTGGGGGGTGGTTTAACACACACCCCACCCCAGGGATCACCCTACCTCGCCCACCCAGGGATCACCCTACCTTGCCTTCAGCTCCGGGCGGCGGTGGCAGCGGTCTGGAAGCCAGCTTCAGCTCTGCTGTGGCTGCTGGCTTCAGCATGCTAGTGACACTCTAGGCCTTCCGGTGAACCCGGAAGTTCCCCGGAAGGCCTAGTATGCGTCACTAGCGTGCTGAAACCGGAAGCCACAGCAGAGCTAAAGCCAGCCTCCGGACCACCGCTGCTTCCCGGAGCTGAAGGCAAGGTAGGGTGATCCCTGGGTGGGCGAGGTAGGGTGATCCCTCGGGTGGGGTGTGTGTTAAACCACCCCCACCCCAGGGATCAATGGTACTGGTACACTTACCTGCTGTGCTGCTAGTGTGGATCTGGGTCTCCAGTGGCGGCCCGGAGCCCAGGGACTTAGGGAAATTTTTTTTTACAAAAAATCCAGGCTGGCAGGGTGGGTGGGGGGTGTCTGCTTTTTTTCTGTGTTTTTTTTTTACATTGCAGCCATTCATTTGAATGACCGCAATGTAAAAAAATCCGGCATAGGGGGAATCCGGTAGATTCCCCCGATTACCGGGGTAATCCAATACTGCTGGTAAACCCAAAACCCGGCAGTATCGGATACCGGATCATCCGGTAGTCCCACCCCTATTAAGCAGGCTTGGGTGGAAGTAATAGAGCTAAAAGCATAGACAGTGCCTATATTTGGGACCAACTGGCAAACTCTACTTTCCATAATTGATCCAGATATTATTTCCCCCCTCTCCTACCACATAAGCTCCTCAGATGTTCTAAACTGAGCTTTATCCCAGATACATACCATGAATAGTTACATGAGTGCATCTCCTATTGATTTCTTTGATGAGGATGGAATTTCTGCCATTTCAGCATGGGAGGGGATGAAAAGCTCTTTGAAAGTATTACTTTTGTTAGCACAATGCATTAGAGTGGTTGTGCCACTCATTTAAGGAAAATTAGAAAGCATACATTTATCCCATTGTCACTTTCATGTCTCACAACATGATCCTAATCTATTCATTACCAGTACTAGCACCTAATTCTCATGTAAGTCCCATTGAAGTAAAGGAGACTTATGCCAGTGGTGAAAGTTAGCACCAGCAATTAAAGGTTACAGTGTTTATTAAAGTCTGTCTGAATGACAGTGAATTAAAACTCCAGAGAACTCTTCTTTTGGTTAACAATGCAGACTAAAAGTCACGTGTGAATTTTGTTCTCTGTACCTTAGTCAGAACTCCTTGCAAAATGGAAACTGAAGTGCCACATGAAAAGACACTGGTGCTTGACTTTGAAATCAGGCTGATGAAGAATACTGGCATGCCCACATACCTTTCTGATGCTAATCTGGCATTTACAAGCACCCCTGGCATAATAAGATATCATGTCATAATGTATTTGCTAATTTATTCACAGAGTAAGGATGAGAGAGAGTTTATTGTTTGTATAACCATAAGGTTTTTTACAATTATTATTAGCAGCATAGATATACAAATAAATAAATTCTAAAACAACAGTACAGTATATAAACAGTTAATACCTTCCAGAAATAAACTACCCTTTAGCCAGTATATATAAAAATAGTAATAAATTGACCAGTCCTACAGGTTTCCGTAGGGATTAATTGTCCATTTGTCTACCGTGTAGGTCCCTAACGTACAGTCTAAATCATATACAAATTCTAAAATAATAATACAGATATAAATATTTAATAGCATTTTTAAAAGTACTACCATTGGAACCAATACATGATAGATTGATTGATCCTAATACAGATCCATAAAGAGATTAGTTACTCATCTGTCTGGCATGTAGGGCCATAGCTTGCAGACAAAATCGTGCAACCACCCTTGATATTTCTGTATCTACAGGATTAAACCACATTTGTACTACCTTAGTATGAGGAAAACACAAAACATCTGGCATATAGGACTACAAATAATTACTATGGAGATTGATATACAGTGGACAATAAAGTAAGACATGCTATATATCTTCTATACCATCTTGCGCGCACATTGAGCAAGTCCTATTGTTCCTCTCAAGACCCACAAATCTCCCCTCCATTACTGCTGATGGGAAGAGCTGAAATCTAAACAGAGTAAAAGCTCACCTAAGATGTGCACTATCCCAACAATAGAGATATGAAGTCTCCAATTTACTAGGGCACAACAAATAATACTCTGGGGCAATCCTCTGTTCCCTAATTGAAGCAAAGGACTCTTGGAGCTCCTGATCTAACACCCTTCTTTTAATCAAACATTTAGCAGCTTGAAAGTCATAATTACTTAGAATGTCCCCCGAGAACCCAAGTTTTTCACTTCTTCCTCCACCCTCATGCTCCACTTACAGGGATATTCATCTTGACGTAACATTTTACCTAATAGTGAGATTCCCTGTGGGTGTACAACCCCTTTCAACCAGAAACTTATTATATTAATTAAAACTCGCATCTTTATAGAGGGGTAAGTGTTTCTGCACGAAGAAGGGTACTTGGAGTACCCAAAGGTGCTCCTAAAATTATTCTTAAAAACTTATTTTGGCAGATGTCTAACTCTTTAAGAAAATCCATCCCCCAAATCGGTGCCGCATACAGAAATTGCCCAGTCACCTTGGACAGATACAGGCGTAAGACCGGAGAAACTTGATGTCCACCTCTCTTAATATAAAATTTTTTTTAAGGCCGCTATGGTCTTATTAACCTGCACTTTAGCATAACTAAAATGAGATCTCCAACTGCCACTGGCAGAAATTTGGACCCCATAATATTTGAAAACATTTACTTGTTCAAAGCAACCCCATCAATCATCCATCTATGGAGAGAACTATGCAACCTTTTCCCCATCACAAGCACCTTAGTTTTTGAGTAATTCACCTCTAAAATTTCCTGCCTGCAGTAAAGACTGAACCTATCTAAACTATGCCTCAGGCCTATCTTTGTTCTAGATAGCAAAACTGCATCATCCGCATATAATAAAATTGGGATGCATCTTGGCCCAAATCTCGGAGAATGAAGTTGAACTTCTTGCATGAAGAGAACTACATTATTCAAATAAATATTAAACAAAACTGCGGCCAAGATACATCCCTGTCTCACTCCCCTATCGATTGATACAGTATTTGAAAGTGGGAGAGATTTGGTAATTCTTACTTGCAGAAAATTACTACTATGCAGCTTTATTATTAAAAAGAGAAGGCGAGGGTCCAAGGAGGTGTCTCTCAATTTGTGCCAGAGCCTATTTCTGCTAACTGAATCAAAAGCCGTGCGAAGATCCACGAAACACAGGTATAATCTCTGACTTTTATCCTGGGGGCAAGTTTTATGCCCTGTATACTTCCTGATCAAAAATGACAAAACATAGACCTGGTCTACAGCTGAAGAAGTCCTGCAAAACCCTGCCTGCTCTGGCTCCAGATAGTCTGTTTCATCAAGCCAAAACTGCAGTCTTCTCAACAAATATGTGGCATACAACTTGCCAACCACTGATAACAAACTTATAGGCCTAAAGTTAGATGGAATTGAGGGATCACCCTTCTTATATACTGGGATAATCACACTAATAAGCCAGTGGATGGGAATTTGGCCAGATCATTTATAAAGGTTAAAACCAGTGCTAATACTTTGGAACACCACTCGGCCTGAGATTTCAACAGCTCTGCAGAAATGAAATCAACACCTGGAGCCTTATCGGGTTTCAACTGACAAATTAACTCCTTAATTTCCATAGGGGTAACCAGATCCCAAGGAGGGAACTTATCTGCTGTAGATAATTCCATAGATCAAATAGATATAGGGCATTTTCAGACGTTATGAGATTACGCTCAACCATGGTCAATTCCCATATGGGGAGTGTGATCTCGGAACGTCTGGTCAGTGTTACGCCAGAATCACGGGGGTGACCACCCGGCGTAACACTGACCAGACATGACGTTGACACGCTCAACCACGGGGAAATCCCCGTGGTTGAGCGTGTCAACATCACGTCTGGCCACTGACCATGGCCTGGAATTGGCGGCCGTGCTCGCCGCCGATTCCGGGCCGTGGTCAATTTCCCCGGGCAGTCAGGCGCAGCGGCCGGATTGGCCACAGCGCCCGCCCGTCTCCGGGAGGGCGGGCTGCTGGGGGACCATTGGGGGGCGGAGCTGTATGGCTGCACGTTGCACCACATGGCCCCACCCCCTCCCCAGATTCCCCGCCGGGATCAGCCACCATGTCTATTAGCCTGTGATGCGGTGGCCCCGGCGGGGAATCAAAGGGGTGTTTCCGTGCTGGGGCCAATCGACCCCGTCATGTCTGAAAATACCCATAGAGTCACTCTTTAAAAGAGACATAAAGTGAATCTCCCATTGAACCATAGAAATCTGTGCTGGAGATTGGGATGGAAATTGACTATCCACCCTTACATTTTTTACCAAAGACCAACATTTATTTGGATCGCAGGCTTGGGCTGCCTCATCTAAGCGTTTGCATTGTGCCACCCAAAAACAACATTTCTTTTGGGTCAAGTGTCATCTATACAAGGCTCTGGTTTTTAAAAAAGATACCCTGTTAGCTGGAGTAGGGTGGTTGTGAAATCTTTTTATTGTATTCCTCATTCGACCGCAAATTTCTGCATTCATGATCAAACCACAAAGGGATTTTAATACGTGTGGCGTTTGGCGAATGCTTTATAACTAAAAGAGGTTGTAAAAGTTCCACCAGCTTTTCGTAACCCTGAACAATATTACCCAATAAGGGACTACTAACATCCACTAACACTTGAACCCCCTCCTGCTTCAGAAGGGATGTCACCGCTTCCTCAACCTGCGGCATCCATTTTTTCCCTATTTTAACTGATTTCTGTGAGTCATCCTGAGGTTTCTGTTGCCAAACCTGGGTTGCCCTTACAGGGTCATGACTATACAAAAACCTTACACCTAAAGGAAAGTGGCTTGTCAGGAAACTAGGGATGACAGCAAAATCTTCAATTTGCTTAATAAAGGTACTTGAAATCAAAATATAGTCTATTATACTAGCCCCAAGAGGTGATGAATAAGTAATATGACCCTGAAGATCCTGTCCAACCAGACCATTTAAAACTATAAAATCCAATTCTTGAACCAACTTGGTCATCTGAGGTAACCTATGGTACCTTACAACATCTAGCGAACATCACCGCCAATTGCAAGGGGTTCTCAGCTGAATTCCGGGATATTTTTCCCATAAACTCAACTGAGCATCCCCTATGCGTGTATTAAAATCTCCACCCAGGATTATTTCTGCATTTGAATACCTTCCAGCAGTCCTTTGACTACTGTCAGTTATGTAATCCCATATCTCCCTACTGTAATAGTGTGACATAGAGGGAGGGATGTATACATTTGCAAGTAACAATTCCATATTCTGAGACAGCTTAATGTACCACAGTACATAATAGGAAGGATACACATCCACTAGCATGGGAGAGGCTGCTATGCCAGTAGATATTAACAAAGCTAAACCCCCCCCCCCCTTTCTGGCTCTTTCATTAACATTAGAAGAATTTGCAAGGATATTGAAAGTCCTAAAGCCCCTACATACAAAATCAGAGACCGCCCAGGTTTCCCGCAACAGTAAAATTTGAAAATCCTGAACAAAAGAAAGAAAATCTACATCTATCAGTTTATTTTTTATTCCTGCTATGTTCCAAGATAAAAGATTAAAATACAGAGGGGAGAGCTCCTAGCGTCAAGCAATAGGGCCAGACTTAGGTGCAGGAGAAATCCTTCTCTCTTGAGATTTAACATTGCGCCTGTCCAAAAAATAATGCATTCCCGGTAACAACCAGTTTTCACTTTGCTGACCCTGAGGTTTAATTAGTATTAAGGCACCTGGGGGGCCTCGTGCTTCAGTCCTAGGTATTCCATCACATCCCCCAACTCTCTGAATAGATTTTGCTTCTGGGATGTCTGCCTGTGCCATGGGAACTTCCTGCTGCTCATGAACTTTTGTCCTTATACCATTAGAATTACAACTGGGGCATTTCTCTATTATAGAACCAGCATTGATCAGTTCAGAGGTAGAAGAAGCTGTAGGAGTAGCAACCCCAGTAGAAGAACAATGTAAAATTTGGGAAGTTCTCTTAGCATTTGCATTTTCCCCCAGAAAATTTGTCTTTTTACTTCTATACTGGGAATGTGTAAGTCTAGCTTTTTCAGCCCTCACACATAGAGCCCCAAATGTACCAAACATCTCCAACATATTTATCGGGTTTATATCTCTTTTAATGGGCTGAACAGCCTGGTTGGAGTGGGGTTGGGTAGATATCCTCATTGAAATTTCCTGTACCTCCATCTCCTGTGGTGCTTCTGATCCTGGTACACCAGAATTAAAATTAAAATTAGCTTCTGAAAATTGCGGAACTTGTGGATTATTTATCGGAGAACTACCAATAGGCAGATTAAACTCATTCTTCTCTCATATTTCCTAAGGGAGTTATAAACGGTGGTCAGCATAGGAGGAGTCTAGATATATGAACCCCTTTTTTACTTAAAAAGCCCTCTTTACCTAAAATTAGTTGCACCAGAGCGGCAGAACGAAAAGTGATATTCAACAACCATCTTTTTTTTACAGTTGGAATATGGGCAACTGAGGCAATATCGTTTCTTAGGACTCTTTCTCCAAGCAAAATCCTCAGATGTTCAGCAACATCACCAGTGGTGTTCCAAAAAGGAAGCACTCCCGACAGAAGAGGAAGGATAGTAAATAATAGAGCAACGGGAGAATATACAAATTTCCCATCTTTTTCAGACAAGACTACTTCACCAGTGCAAGATTCTATTTCCAAGGTCTTAGTTCTAGGGTTTAAAATTATGTCCCTAGGTCGAGTCGCCAAATGAACAGGCTGCTTGATTTCTAAATCAATTTGTTTTCCTTGTCTCTGTAGGGCATCTAATTTCTCGTCCATCTTATGTAATTTTAAATAAAATATCTGCATAGTATGTAGCAACTGCTAAATCGGCCACAATGCTCATACTTGTGGGATCGAGCCCTTCTTGACACCTAAAACCAGCGGCCTGGACCTCAGAATTATTTTGGAGGTCCAGGTTCAGCGTACTAGGTCAATTCTCCTCTAGGCCTGAGACATTTTCTCTCCAAGGTGACTCAAGTGCTGCAAAATGATTCTGGGTAACAATGGGGGACACTGCTACCTTCTGTCCAATCTCAAAAAAGGTATCAATCCATCTCTGCTTTGGGGCGTGACTAGAGACAGGAAGGGCAAGATCCTTCCTTGGGCGTTTTGAGTTTGCCATTACCCAAAACCTTGTTGATAAGACAGCTATAACAAGAAATATTTAAGCCTCGCAAAGCTGCTTCTTCGGCAATATAACTAAACACAAACCAAAGGTTCAAGTCACAGTGTCTGGGGGCCACCGTAGACCAGCTTGCAGCTTTATTCCCACAGGACTGCAATCTCCACTCCAGGCTCCACTTCAACACTGCTGACAGGTAAGTAAGGGGAGAGGTGGAGGGAGGATACCTCTGCAGCTCCTGCTCCTCCGCACACAGCACCACCGTAGACCAGCTTTCAGCTTTATTCCCACAGGATTCCAATCTCTGCCCCAGGCTCCGCTTCAACACAGCTGACATGTAAGTAAGGGGGGGGGGGAAGGGGAGGGAGGATACCTCTGCAGCTCCTGCTTCACACGCACACCCAGAGTAAGGATGTTACACATGGTTAGCGAAAGCATCTGAGTCAGGTGCACCTGCCAATAATCTGAAATGCAGACATTCTTTGCTGAGGTACGTGGTATAGTCCCATTTTCAAGGCAGAATTATGAACAGTAAAGCTTTGTCACAAGAGGGTCCTGCCCATCTGAGATATCCATCATTCTGGTAAATTTCGAATGTATTTATTTCTGCATTTCTTTGGGAGTCTTTAGACAACAAATATCGAATGTCAAACCTCCTAAGCACATATTCAGTCGTTGTGTGTGTCTAAGGAAAATAACAATCCCAACACCAGTTTGGCCACCTGTTGAACATACGATGTGAAGACCATTGCATCACAAGAACTATTTGCATGTTTCAGCTGAACACATGGTCAACGTTGTGTCTAATGATATTGCGTGGCATGTTAGCAAGTACAACACAGGAAACGAGACAGCAGTGCTTGCATGCTGAGAGCTGGTGGTGAGCAAAACACTGATTTGCCCCCAAGATGGGCTGTGTGTTAAGCAGCACCACATGGTAAACACAGGGTCAAACCGTTGTTCATCTCAAGGTCAAAACACACATTCAGACACTCGTTGATGTTATGTCTAAAAGATACACTTTGTCTAGGTGTAATTTAAGCAACCTGCAATGGGGCTGTAAGCCCATGTCATGATCTGTGTAAATTTAATTGCTAAAGGCCTGCTGGCTTGATTACACTCTTGAATACTATTATTTATATATGTACTTATCTCTCTCTCCTTCTATGCTGTCTCTGCTATGTCTAAAATACCTAGAGCTACAGCTGAAACAAATAGCCACAAAAACAAATAAAATCCATCAAACTAGGGCTATTTGAAACAAACCTGATGAAGCGGATAATAACAGCTATTCATTCCTATTTTGTTGGATAGTTAGATATTTGTTTATTTTGGTTCTATTATTCATTGTTTGGGTATTTCACTTATCCTGTACTGTTCAGGAAAAGAATGAGACTCCACTAATTAATAGAGATTACTCTTGCTTGCACAAGGAAATTACTCTGTGTAGTAACTCTCCTTTAAAATCAGGAGCATGCATACATTTCTTTTAATAAAACTCTGGTATTTATTAGGGATGAGGAACAATGGATCCAATTTGTTTTTTGTTTTTAATTTTCATTATAAAATTGTCATTTTTTCTGGTTTTCATTATTGAGAATTTTTGTTTTTGTTATTTTCATTTTTGTTTTCCATTGGTTTCAATGGGAAATTTATTTCTAGATGTAACTTCTTCATTGTTAATCCAAGTAGTATGAAATTTGGGAGACCTGTACCCCTCACAACAGGGATCAGCCCTTCCAATGTTCATAAAGATTGGATAAACGGTTCAAATTGTATAAACAACTTAATTTCATGCTTTGTGCACCCATTCCCAGCTCTAATGTCTTTGTTTTCCATTCAATTTGGATGAAATGTGAACTCATTGTGCCCCTAATTCAAGGGATCATCTATGCAAAAGTTGTGAAGCATTGAATAAAGGTCCTGATTTTATAAATAATGTAATCATTTCCTGGTTTGTACACACACATTTCTAGTGGTAGCATCTTTGTTTTCCATCCAATTTGGATGAATTTTGGACAGGTTGTTCCCCGCACCAAAGGGATCATCACTGCCAAATGACAAAAAGATTGGATAAAAAGTCTCAATTTCTACTAAATGCAGAGAAATGTTTTTTGGAGAATTCATAGAGAGGGTGAAGAAGAAAGGAGGAGGTGGGAGGAGCAGAGGAGGTGCAGGTACCAGAGGCACTGGCGTAGGCTTCAGTCATTGGCACCACAATATATGTGGGGCATATATGTGGGAGAATATGTAAAGGGTTCTGCTTTTATGAGCACTTGTAGTGAGACTGGAGATTGCAGCACACACACAAAGAGCACTAAGCCAGTCTACGAGCTACATAAAATCTAGTCATGGTGGGGGCTCTGAAGCTTGCAAGAATCTTATATTTGCAACCTAATGATCACCCTCAAAGAAAGTTATTGGGTACTGGAAATTGGAAGCCTGGGAAGCATCTCCAGAGAATGAGCCTATACTAGGGATTCTCTTATGTTTGTCACAGTGGTACAAGATGGGCTTGTGATGCCAGTTAGTCAGCAGAAATATCATATATTCTCATTCTGTGCTGTGCCCACTCTAACCTCTCTGCTTGTTACTTGTATGTTGAAAGATCCAATAAGGAATTCCGTTATGTTATTATTATTATTAAACATTTATAAAGCGCCAGTAACAACCTGGCGCTGTACAGAACATATAATCAGCTGCGGTCCCTACCTGTGGCTTACAATCTAAAAGACAAGGAGGGGGAGACAAGGAGAGGGGACAGTGGGAGAGACATGGGAGAAGACAAACAAACATTCAGGCGGATGCGAAGTCTCAGGCGCGTGTACTTGGCTTGGTTACAAGGTGGTCGGTAGCAGCAGTCAGCAGAGGAGGGCCGACAGTAAGAGCAAGGGGAAAGACTAGAGGGCATTGGGAAAGGCAGCATGGAAAAGGTGGGTCTTGAGGAGGGATTTGAAGGAGCGGAGGGAGGAGGCGAGGCGGACGTCGGCAGGGAGGGAGTTCCAGGCATGCGGGGCAGCGAGGGAGAAGGGATGTTGTCTGTCACAGTACTGCAGGATGTGTTTGTGATGCCAATTGGCCAGTGTTGATGTGGCAAACATGTCTCTTGATTGATTGATGCTCCCCCCCCCCCACTCTGCCTTGTTGTCTGAAGTTCAGGTCATGTCCTTAAAAATTTGTTTTTGTCCCAAAATATTCAGGACTAGTATTTTCACAAATTCTGTTAAAATTACAAATGTTTAATTGCTTATAAAATTGGGGCCTTCTTTCCAACCTTTCTTAATTTTGCATTGGATTATTCTATTGGTGAGGGACATACTTTCCCTTTTTCATCCAAATTGGATTTAAAACAAAGATGTTACAGCTGTAAATGTGTGCACAAACCACAAAACTTACATTGCTTATAAAATAGGAACCTGTTATCCAATCTTTATGAAATGTGACTGGAATAATAAATTGGGTGAGGGGGTAGAATGTTTCCAAATTGCATCCAAATTGGATGGGAAACAAATATGTTACACCTAGAAATGCATCACAAACCTTGATGCATATAGAATTGGGGCTTTTTATTTAAACCTTTTGAAATTTGTCCAGCATGATCCCCTTAGTACGTGGTACATTCCCACCAAATGTCATGGACAGAAAAGAAAGATTTTACTGCCTGATATTTATGTCCAAAAATTTTAATTTTTTTATTTGAAAGTTTCATTTTTATTCCAAAATTTTGTTGTTAATTTTATTTTAAATTATTTTTTCTGGTACTAATGAAAACAAAAAAAGTTATTAATACCAGAAAAACAAAAACAAAATGCACACCCACTAGTTATCCAGTTACTTTACTTAGTCATGGATGTTGACATGGGCGGTCATGGCTACTTGTTGGAGCAGGTCAGAGCAGGAGTTGAATCATGGTAGGGTCTGGGATGGAGTGATATATCCACAAGCAAAGTTGATTAGCGAGTCAGAGGGTTGAAACCAGGAGTCAGTATGTACAAGTGACTGTGCCAGAGAGGCTGTCCAAACACCAAGTCAGTATCCAAGCAGGGGGTCCACCGTCCAAGTCAAAGCTCAAACCAAGATAGAAGGAATTCCAAGGCAGAGTCAAAATCCAAGCAGAGGGTCCATCCAGGCAGGATTGAGGAATGGAGGCAGAGCAAGAGGACTGGAAAGGAGATGGGCAGGAAGACTGGAAGGGTGCAGGACCTAGGTTCTGAAATACAAATCTGGTGTGGCTGGCAGGGTCCTAGGAGAAGAGGGGCCCTAAAAGACAAGGAAAAGATGGATCCTGGGAAGCAGGAAGTCAGAGCATGAAGCATACAAGGCACAGCAGTAGGTTTGCATCATGCTAACAGCAAGAGAGATATTGACCAGCTTGCAGTGGCCATTTCTTGCCCCTTCTTTGTAGGGACTGCTGACAGGCTGTGTCAATCAGAAGGTGAGGCAGGGTCAGGAAGCCTACAAGACTCAGTCTGGGTTTGCCACTGCAGAGAGGGCTCAGTTGGAGGGCAGATCCTGAAACACTCAAAACTTAAAGAGTAACAACCCCAGTTGGACTCAACTTGGTACAAACACATACAAACTTAGAACTCATTCATAACATCCACTGCATGGGGGAAACTCACAGAGCACAGACCACCTTGCCTTCTCGTGGGTACTGGTGCCATGTGTAGGGTTTTCTCCCATGATCCCATACAACACAACTCTGCAATGTTGGGGTTGTTTTTCTAGTAGTGTAAAACCCTTCAAAGAACACCAGCACGCATACACTGGGGATATCAGCATAGTCTGTGGGTGCCGTATGAATGGCTCTGTGATAACTACTAGGGATGGGAGTACTGGTTCTACCGGTAACCGGTATTGCCGGTATTAGGCATATTGGATTTAAATCCGATAATCTGATAATCCGGTAACCTGTACCAGATCTTTTTAATGGTATCGTTTACTGGATCTTTTAAATTGGTGAAGGTGGCAGTTGGCAGATTTTCGTCATGCAAGAGTTTGTTTTTGTTTTTAAGTACTTGAGTCCCACCCTGCCCCCTCCCAGAGGTGCAAATGGATACATTTTGCACCTTTTTTTAACCTGCCTTGGATTGGTTGACTTTTTTGAAATCAAAAAGTCATCCAATCCTGAAGGTTTCTTTAGGGTATGGGCACTTTAGCTGGCTGCTGGTGCTGGCCAATAATCTTGATTTTTTTTCTTTCCTTCTGTGGGACCTTCTGAAGCTTGTGCTTGGCCAGCCATTTTACAGCAGGCTTGGAGACTAAAGGATCCACAGACTGCTGGAGGCGTGCGTGCGTGTGATTGTTGGTAAGTTTGGGGTTCCCTTAGTAAAGTATCCCCTTGGTGCCCTTAGCAAGGGGGATGGGGAGGTACTTGGGCATGGGGGCACTAGTGGACTGGCCTGGATAGGGTACCCCTAGACTTAGGAATAGGATGTGTGTGGGTGGGTGATTTTAGCCAGCAGGACATGTGGTGTGTGTTGGGGGGCACTGGGCACAGTGCACTGGGCAAACACCAAACAGTGGTCAAGGGCATGCCATGATGAGAGTTTCTTTCCACTGGCACAGGGGGTGGGGAATGGTGGCCTTGCCACCATGGTGTGTTTGTCCCTAGCCCTGTCTTGTTTTGGGTCTGGGGGTGCCCACTGCCCTGCTTGATTGTGGTGGGGCAGCAGTGCTGGCTTCGGCTTGTGGTGTACACAGCTATGGCTGTCTTGTCTGAGGCTTTTTGGAATCTGAGCCAGTGGGGGATGGGATGTGGGAAAGCTGGCTGCCTGGCTGTGCCTGCTTGTTTTGGGGGGTGTGGGCGTGGCCACTGCAGTGCCCACTGCAAACTATTTTAGTCGGTGTCTGGGTGAGGGTTCTATGAGACTGCAGTGCAAAAAAAGGCAATTGTGTCTCTTCTCTACCATCAATCTTCCCTTTGCTCAACTAAGCACTGGCTGTCTTGTCTGAGGCTTTTTGGAAGCTGAGCTAGTGGGGGATGGGATGTGGGAAAGCTGGCTACCTGATTGTGCCCACTTGTTTTGGGGTGTGTGTGGGTTCCCACTGCGGTGCCCACTGTGTTAACTTGGCTTGTGTTTTGTGTTCAGGTTTGGCGGTGGGGAGGTTCCCCAGTTGCCAGGCCAATGGTGTGGCCTATGTGCTCTGTGTGGGTTGGGGACAAATGTGGCTTGCTGTGTGCTTGCTTGTGTTAACTTGGCTTGTGTGTTGTGTTCAGTTTTGGGGGTGAGGTGGTGGTACCCTGGTTGCTTGCCAGGGCAATGTTGGGGCCTGTGTGTGGCTGCTAGGTGTGTCTTGTCTGAGGCTTTTTTGGAAGCTGAGCCAGTGTGGGATGGGATGTGGGAAAGCTGGCTGCCTGGATGGTTGTGCTTGCTTGTTTTGGGGTGTGGGGTGCCCCACTGCTGTGCACGCACGGTGGCTCACTGGCATGGCTTGTGTGTTCTTTGGTGGATGGCACTGGCGCCATGGTGCTTGGCAGTCTGGCAGGGCCTGGCTGACAATGCCTGGCTGACAATGCCAGGGGGTTCCCCAATTTTTGAACCTGGTGTTCTCTTCAGGTTTGTGGGTGGGGTGGGGGTCCTCGGTTGCTTGCCAGGCCAATGGTGGGGCCTGGAAACTGTGTGCTGCACACTGCAAGTGCACATAGCACAACACAGTGAATTTTTTTTTTTTTTACTTTTTCATCCTCCAGCCACTGGACTGTGTTGGACTGAGCAGTTGGCAATGTTGGATGTCACGTGTGAGTAGCCAGCTGTGGGTAAGAGAGCATGAGCATCATTGAGCATGCACACTTACACTGCAGCACCACACCTACACCTCTACCCCACATTACTATCTCTCTTCTCTTCTCTACCCTACTCTAGCTCTACCCCACTCTACCCCACTCTAGCTCTACCCCTCCTCTACCCCACCCCCTTGCCAAACCCCTCCTCTCCCACTCCCAAGTTGTACCCCACCCCCTTGCCCTACCCCTTCTCTACCCCCTAGTTCTACCCCAGCTACTCTACCCCACCCTAGTTCTTCAACCCCACCTACTCTACCCCACCCTAGTTCTACTACCCCAGCTACCCTACCAAACCATAGTTCTTCAACTCCAGCTACTCTGCCCCACCCTAGTTCTACTACCCCACCTACTCTACCCCACCCTAGTTCTTCATCCCCACCTACTCTACCCCACCCTAGTTCTACTACCCCAGCTACTCTACCAAACCCTAGTTCTTCAACTCCAGCTACTCTGCCCCACCCTAGTTCTACTACCCCACCTACTCTACCCCACCCTAGTTCTTCA
>QEPC01007812.1:3957272-4046904 GCA_003113815.1 Sphenodon punctatus
CCCACCCTAGTAGTTAGTGTTACCCCACCCTAGTTCTTCTACCCCACCTACTCTACCCCACCCTAGTAGTTAGTGTTACCCCACCCTAGTTCTTCTACCCCACCCTAGAGTTCTTCTACTCTACCCTAGTTCTACTCTACCCTAGTTCTAGACCCTACCTGTAGCCCACACCCTAGCCCCCCGTTAGTTAACCCCAGTTAGTTTTTTAAAAAGTTAGTTAACCCCAGTTAGTTTTTTTTAAAAAGGTAGTTAACCCCAGTTAGTTTTTTTTCAAAACACACACACACACACACCTGTTGCCGGTGACTTTTTCTTGGTGACACAGTCAGTGACAGCTTAAAGATGAGTGGTTGACGTGGAACTAAGAAACCAACCATGAGTGGCAGTGCTGGAAGAGGCAAGAAGCCTCTTCCTCTTAGGCAGCTTACTCTGACTGGCACAGGGACACCAGAAGTAAGGCCACCTGTGGCCTCTTCCTCAAGCACACCAGCTTCAAGTGAGCCCAAGATTAAGGTCTTTGGATGTACCTTGAAGCCACCACAGAGGCTGGGATGGGAGGAGGGTGCTTCTTCCTCCCGGTCACTGCCTAGCAGGAAGAAGAAGGGGGCTCCTACTTCCTCTGTTAGTGCAGATGACCTTTCACTGGCTACCTCCTCTGCTTCTGCTCCTGCTCCTAGTGTGCCGCTGTCCCCTGTGCATGCACTTACACTCTTGCAGTCGCATGCTTCCCCGGCCATGTCCTCCACTGACACACACTCTAGCGCACCTGCAACACTGCCCTCTCCCCTTGCCGACATGCACCATAGCGTGCCTGTGTCTCCTCTGGCCCTGCCCTCTACACCCACACATGATGTGCCTGCTGCCACTGCCCCTTCTGCAAGTGTTGCAACGAGCACTGCCTTTGCGAGGTCTACTCCCAGTCGTGCTGATCCTGCCCTCCCAGGAACAAACACGAAGAAGATCACATCCTGGGTGTGGTCTCATTTTGACATCTGGGAGGAAGATCACTCAAAGGCAGTGTGTTCACACTGCAATGACAAGATCAGTCATGGTGGCTCTGATCCCATGAAATGTGGTACCTCTGACCTTAGGAGTCACATGGAACATCACCACGGGCACCTCTGTGTTCCCAAGGTGTCATGTTCCAAATGACCATGTGGGGAGGGGGCAGTTGTAGAGGTTGTGAGTGATAGTTCCCTGGAGGAGGAGGAGCCCTCTTCCACTCCCACTACAATTGCTACCGCTCGGCCGTTTTGTGATGGCGCTGAAACCACCCCCTGTCCCCAGAAGAGGCAGAAGAAGAGTGCTAGCCACTCATCCTGGCCCAGTTCTTCCATGTCATCGTCCTCCCAGCAGACTGTAACTTTGCTCTGGGAAAAGAGGCAGCTGTTTGCACACAGACACCCCTGGGCTGTGGCCATCACCAAGGCAATCGCGGAAGTGATTGCCCTGGATGAGCGGCCATTCAACCTTGTCGAGGGTGTTGGTTTCAAGCAGCTGTTGAATTTGCTAGAGCCAAGGTACAGTGTCCCTTGCAACAAAACCTTCCGCTCGAAGGTTGTCCCATCTCTGTACAGGAGGGTGAAGTCCCAGCTCCTTGCAGAGTTCTCATGCACGGAGGGGGTCATGGTACATTTTACCACGGACCTATGGACTAGCCAGAGTGCGGTCCACACCTATCTGGCATTGACTGCACACTGGTGGCAGATGTCACCAGTAGCTGCCACCAGTGCAGCAAGGAGCAGTAGCACTGGAGGAGTGGTGACCTCTGGCAAGCCACACTAGGCATTGCTTGGTGCCCGTGTGTTTGACAGTGAGCACACAGTGAAGCAAATCCTCGGGGTGATAACATCCATCCTGGGGAGGTGGACCCATGCTGAGGGATCTAGTTTTGAGGTCAGTTACTTTGTAACCGATAATGCCTCAAATATGGTTGCAGCCGTGAGTCAGGGTGGCTACACCCATATTCGCTGCGGTGTGCACATTCTGAATCTGGTGGTTCAGAATGCCATCTCTAGGACCGAGGCCATGGAACACATCCTTGGAACTGCCAGGAAGATTTCCGGTTTCTTCCTCCAGTCAGTTTTAGCCAGCCGGGCACTGCAAAAGAAGCAGGAGGAGTTGGGCTCCCCTCTTCACTGACTGATACAGGATGTTGTCACGAGGTGGAATTCCACTTTTTTTATGCTGCAATGACTCCTGGAGCAGAAAGAGGTGCTGCATGCCCTATGCTTGTCGCAGAGCATTGGGGCAGTCCAGGGAGGACTGGACAGTGGTGGAGCAGTTGACGCAGGTTCTGGAGCCATTTCACATAGGCACGGTGGAGCTCAGGGTGGAGGTTTCCAGTCTGTGCCAAGTGTTACCAATTTTCATGATCCTGCAGTGATGAAAGCAGGCATTTCTTTCTCGCAGCGACCTTTGTGAGTCTATAAGGGTGCTGTCAGTGGCATTGGTCAACAATTTGGAAAGATGTTTCGACGTCTGAAAAGTCAGCCACATTTCCTGGCAGCGCTACTCAACCCATAGGTCAAGAGGAAGATGGCTGCACTCATCGTTCCCTTCATGACCTTCAGGGGCAAGCTCATCAATGAGGTGCGGCAGTATTGCCAAGCGCAGCGGCTCCCACAGCATGAGGCAAGTGCTACTGCTCCTACAGGGGTTGCAAGTGGGGGCCAGTCTGCCATGACTCTTTCATGGCTGGAGGAATGGGTGAAGGAGGATGCAGGACCTACATGTGAGCCGGAGCAAGAGGATATTGCAAACACTTATGTTTCACAATATCTTGCTGAGTCCCCATGCCCTGTATCCACCAAACCCATGACCTACTGGTCATTGAAGATCCATGTGTGGCCCTCGCTTGCAAAGGTAGCTATGCAATACATCTCGTGTCCTCCTATGAGTGTATCCTCGGAGCGGGTGTTCATTGTGGCAGGAGACATTGTGACCCCACAACACTCGAAATTGGACCCAAAGACAGTGGAAGAGTTGGTCTTTCTCAAGATTAACCTTCCCCTTCTTGGGTTCATAGAGGGTGAGATCTTTGACGGGGGGACATAATGTGCTTGCCCAGCCTCAGGGGATATCCTCTCCAGCTACCTTCACTCCCCTGCACCTGTGCACATCCTGACAAGATTCAGGCAATTACATCAGCCTGAAGTTTGGTCAGTGGTGTCATTGATAAGTTCAGAGCAGCAGATGGTCTCGGTTTGCACAGCCAGCATGGCACCCACAGCAAGGCAATATTCCCAGTCCAAGCACTCCTCCAGGGAAAAGTAGTAGGAAAACTACTACTTATTCCCATATATTGCTGGCCCACAAGTTGCCTCCTTTGATCCCATTCCATCCAGGAAGGGCAAGGAGTGCACTCGTCTCATCTATCTTTCTTGTCTCTCTTACACACACACACACTGGAGTGGAGTGCCCCAGTGGGGCTAATCCATTCCACTCCATCCTCGGAGTCTGGAATGGAATGCCCCAGCAGGGCCCTTCACCCAGTCACAGAGCACAGTCACTGCTCTATCACCCAAGCTGCAGCCCAGCCCCCCTGTGTGGCATGGCTGCCCTGCCCACAGGAAGGCATGCAGAGGGCTTTGGGAGGGTGGAACATATTCCAGGGGGCAGGGGCCACTCCCCAATGACATGGCCCATTCCCCAGACCAGCCACCCTCCTGCCTGCAGCACCCTCCCCATCCACCCACCGCTCTCTCACCCAAGCTCCAGCCTGGCCCCTCTCAGCCATCTAATGTGTCCCCAACTCCCCACCACCATCACTGCTCCTCCAGACACAATAGGACTACATTCCCCATGGATTAAAATACAAATAATTCCTGAGGGTTTAGTCCTTCTGTGTCAGAGGCTCCAGCACCCCAGCTATGGCACCTCACCTTAAACAGACTGGATCACAAAGGCAGAAGCTGAATGCCAGACATCCCCAATGAGTGCACTGAATGATGCAATAAGAGCCCATTTTCCTCAGCGGGTGTTTCTGATGATCCACTGAAGAGAAAAGGTCCCTGTGTGTCTCTGTAGCCTAACCGCAGCCTGTGGATTTGAAATAAAAAGCATTCCACACCCTGGAGTCTGATTTGACTGTGTCTGTCTAGAAGAGGACTCTTGAAATGACACTCACTGAGGAAAGGACACAGCAATGGCAGAAGAATAATTGAGTATGTAACACTGCCAGCCCAGCAGTGCACTGCATGATGCATTGCTGCCTTTTAGTACCAGTGTGTGTTCTGCAGATCCTCTGGTGCTATTAGGCATCTCTGTGTCTGTAGCCTTGCCTAATGCCTGCCTGAGTGCTACCATCATGGAAAACAAATGGCATTCCAGAAGAGAAGAGATTAAACCAAGAGCACTCCAGTAGGTGAGTGATAAAATTGGGGTTTGGATGTGGTTGGGACAGGGTTACCCCCGTCCCATATGTGTGCACATGCGGCATTGCGTATACAAAGTAAACCCACACACACACTCCAAATTTGACCTCCCCCACCACCCAGTGGACTCAGGCATGAATTGGTGAATTAATTAATGAACCGCTGACCAGGTCTAGGACTAGACCTTCAGGCTGAACCCTGTGACCCAGTGGACTCAGGCGTGAATGGTGAATGAATTAATGAACCGCTGAACAGGTCTAGGACTAGGCTTTCGGGCTGAACCCTGTGACCCAGTGGACTCAGGCGTGAATTGGTGAATGAATTAATGAACTGCTGACCAGGTCTAAGACTAGGCCTTTGGGCTGAACCCTGTGACCCAGTGGACTCAGGCGTGAATGGTGAATGAATTAATGAACCGCTGACCAGGTCTAGGACTGGCCTTTGGGCTGAACCCTGTGACCCAGTGGACTCAGGCATGAATGGTGAATGAATTAATGAACTGCTGACCAGGTCTAGGACTCGGCCTTTGGGCTGAACCCTATGACCCAGTGGACTCAGGCGTGAATGGTGAATGAATTAATGAACCGCTGACCAGGTCTAGGACTGGCCTTTGGGCTGAACCCTGTGACCCAGTGGACTCAGGCATGAATGGTGAATGAATTAATGAACTGCTGACCAGGTCTAGGACTAGGCCTTTGGGCTGAACCCTATGACCCAGTGGACTCAGGTGCAAATGGTGAATGAATTAATGAACCGCTGACCAGGTCTAGGACTAGACCTTCGGGCTGAACTCTGTGACCCAGTGGACTCAGGCATGAATGAAAGAACCTTTCCTTTCCCCTTCCATTGGAAATGAGCCCTTATGTTAAGAGGACCCCTTAATAAATCTTACCTTTGTGAGTATATCTGTGTGAATTGAGAAAAGGGTGGTGGTGGTTCTAAGGATATTCCCATCACCCTGCAAAAAGGAACCATTAAGAAGACTACTGGTGGCCAAGGAGGGAATGAAATTTGAGGATTCGTAGGTTCAGGATAAAGGCAGCCAAAAGCAGCATGATCTCTTTTGGGGGTCTGGTTTTGGGGTGGGAAGTAAACAAAACTAACAGTGATACAATGTTGTAAATTAACCCCACATTAAACACTGAACTGTGATTTCCGGGCTGCTGGTGGTTTCAGCCCTGCATTTGCTGTGATAGAAGCAATCTGATGATTTGTGATTGATTTCTGAGTGCTAGTGCTGTGGGGGAAAAAAAACAGTTGTCAAAAAAAATAGTAGTGTGGCCTTTGGGGCAAGCCCTTGCCAGCTACTGACTGTGACGGTGAGCACAAAGTGTAGCCAAAGTTAGTCTAGGACTAGTGGTAGTCTGTCTCTGTTAATACTGGCAGTTGGTTGCTGTGATTTATTCATAATCTGATTTCTGAGTGGCAGCGCTGTGGGGAAAAAAGTTAAACTATTGCTTAAATAAAAAAAATTAAAAATGGTAGTGGGCCCGTTGGGGGCTACTGGGGGCTGTGTGGGCTGGGGGCACAAAGTGTAGTGTGCTGGGGGCTGGCTGTTCCTGTGTGATTGCCTGACACTGACATTTTGAGTGTAGTACACTGCTTTTGCTTTTAAAAAAACCCTATTTTTATTTTAAAGAATAATAATAAAAAATAGGTAGTTGGCCGTGGGATCTAATGGGGGCTGTGGGGGCACAAAGTGTGGTCTGGTGGTACTGGTTGATTAGTTAGCAGTTAGATTCACTTGTGTTTTTTTATATTTTTTGGGGTAATTGAATTGCATTTGCAGGTAATTTCGGTTTTACTTTTCTCTCCCATTGATTTCAATGGGAAAAGTTGCCCATTGATTTCAATGGAAAAAGATCCAGTACAGGTATACCAGTTCTAATCTGGTAATCTGGTATTCAGAGATCTGGTAACCGGTAAATCCGGTAACCAGTATTTCCTTCCAAGTCCCACCCCTAATAACTACCCTGAACTGCTGATATGAAACCTAGTGTCACGGTGGGGGTAGGATAGGGGAGGGGAAGGGCTGGAAAGGTATGTAGGGGGGCGCCCTCCTTCTCCTGAGTGTCAAGGCCCTTTGAGGTATAACGGTCCCTCAGGATATTGGGTGGGCTTTTCCTCAAGGATAGAAGGCAACCCAAATCATCACAGGGACAAGGAGAGGGGGATGTTGCCCCAAGGGAGGGGGTAGACCAACACGACAATGGACAACGCTCGCTCGGGGGAATATTCGGGGCCCAAGACACCGTGCTTCTAAGAGGTGGGGTAAGGGGGATAGGGAAGGGGAAGCCCAGGGGTAGGGGAGTGGGGAGTGGGAAAAGGATTTGTAGCAGGGGGAAGGGGTGTGCCTCAGGGGTAGGGCGCTCTTACGGGGAGTACAACCTGCAGAGGAAAGAGGGGTTAGGAGGAACGCCACAGAGGGAATGTATAAACCAAAGGGAGTCCCACACCTGTTTCAACTTCAGACTCACTCCACGAAGGAACACTAACAAGGTCTACAATCACACTTACTTGCTCTCACAATTACTCCAGGAAAGGGGGAACACAGAACTCACACGCTCAACAATCTCTCACGACTCAAAACCAAGAACCAGGGAATATGCCAGGTCCAGCCTCTCTGTTACGATTACCGGCGGCGGCATCCAGCCCCGCCAGTACCTTATGTAGCGTCTACCTCCAGTGTGCCTAAGTGGAGGCCCCTCCCCGCTGCCCAACCCCATGATGCCTGGGGTGTGGTCTGAGCATGGGCGGGGCCTGGGCTATTCCCCTAGCCGCTATGGGCGTCACGCCTCCTCTGACGGCATCTCTGGCCCTCCTGACGATCCCCACCCCGCGCCGTTGCCGGGCAACCAAGCACGTCCGGTTTGGCGGTGTCAGGGTAGCCAGAGCCCTGACACCTAGCTTATTACATGGGGATAAATTACTTCTGCGTAGGTACATTCCCGATATGTATAAGCCATAAGCTAATGAAAGTCTATTTTAGTATGACGGTGATAAGGATTTATATCTTAATAAATAGGGCACTTTTAAAATAGCAATTAGATACATATCTATTGAACTCTATTACCTCTCCCCCCCCCCCTTTGGCTTTGTTATCATGTTGGATGTATACTTGACCTACCTCACTTAAAGTGAACTCCAATGCTCTTCAGCTCTCCAGCCCTGCAGGCTTTCTGACTTCAGTGATGAATGGTATTAGCTATCCCAAATCGGCTTACCTACCACCCAAGAATTATTACCCAGAAAAGAAGTTATCTGTCTAAGATTTATTTTGATCAATGAATGGAAAAAAGCTTTGGGATTTGGGACCCCTTGATCATTGTGCAACAGTAGCACACCTGCTAACTGAAGCTATGAGGAAAAATAAATAACCATTAAAAAAAAGTCAATTGAGACCCAGGAAGTCATTTGCATTTTTCAGCCATAGAACTGTGGAAGGAAAATAATGGCTGGAAAAAACTGCAGGAACAAAAGCACATTGCATCCCACAAATCCAAATGGACAAGATTAGAAACTAACCATTAAATGTATTGCACATTTAGCAATATTGCTGGGAGTGCTTAATGAGAAATGGATAGCAAACAAATATGAAACAGTTTAGCTAAAATCAGTGAAATACAAATTATCTAAAAGCGTTTCTCAGCTATCTGTCTCTGTAGGAATATTGAAGGCATTTTTTCTCCAAGGGAATGGAGAAAAAGTGATCCAATATGTATAATTCTTTAAAAAGTATTTAAAATTGGCATTCAAGGACTCAGCCAGGAGGAAGACAGGCAGCTGGAGCGGAGATAAAGTGTTTTCCCAGATGTAACAATAAATCTGCAGAAATCCATCTTGCATTGAAATATTCGATCTGGTAGCTACTTCTACAGATGTTCTTTTGACGGTGTGTTCCAGCAGCTAGTCTCCTCCCACCAACTGGTGCCCAGATGATATGTTTTTATGTGTACTGGGATTACCATAGATCACAAGTAGGACAGTGTGCTAAACTACATATAGCATTGGTTACAGGCATGCACCCTCCCCTCCTGCACATCACCAACCTCTTCCTCTCTACTGGCTCATTCCCCTCTGCCTTTAGACATGCCACTATCTCCCCCATCGTCAAAAAGTCCACTCTGTATCCCTCTGAACCCTCTAATTACCATCTTGTCTCGCTCCTTCCTTTTGCTTCCAAACTCCTTGAACGTGTTGTCTACTTCCGTTGCCTCGACCTCCTCTCCGCCACCTCCTCCCTTGACCCCCTCCAATCTGGCTTCTGCCCCCTTCACTCCACTCTAACTGCTCTTGCTAAAATCACCAATGTTCTTCTTGTGGGTAAATCCAACCACCTTTACTTTATTCTTGTCCTCCTTGATCTCTCTGCTGCCTTCGACACTGTTGACCACTCGCTCCTGCTTGAATCCTTTCACTCTTTGGGATTCCGGGACTCTGTCCTCAACTGGTTCTCCTCCTACCTTTTGGACCTCTCCTTCAATGTATCTCCTCCTAACTTCTCCCCCTCCTATTCCCTACCCCTCTCAGTCAGGGTTCCCCAAGACTCTGTCCTTGGCCCTCTCCTCATCTCTATCTACACCCAATCCCTAGGCAAACTCATTGCCTTCCATGGGTTCCAATACCACCTATATGCTGATGACACTCAACTCTATCTCTCTACTCCTTCCCTCTCCCCCTCTGTTCAAACTCATTTCACCAACTGTCTCTCTGCTATCTCTGCCTTGATGTCTCAACGCCAACTAAAACTGAACATGGTGAAAACTGAAATCCTTATCTTCCCTCCCAATTCTTCATCTACATCTTTCCTGTCAATTGCCATTGACGGGATCTCCATCCTCCTGTACCCCAAGCCAGTACCTTGGGCTTCATCTTTGACTCTCTCCTCACCTTCAAACCCTACATTGACTCCGTGGCCAAATCCTGCCACTTCTCCCTCCACACCATTGCTAAGATCCACCCTTTTCTGTCTGTCTCCTCTGCCAAAACTCTCATCCACGCCCTAGTCATCTCACAACTTGACTATTGCGACCTCCTCCTCACCGGCCTTCCCCACTCTCACCTTTCTTCCCTCATGTCTGTTCAAAACTCTGCTGCCAGGATCATCCACCTAGCCCGTCACTTTGACCATTTGCAGCCTCTCCTATTCTCTCTACACTGGCTCCCCATTCCTGAGTGTATTCTGCACAAGCTCCTTGTCTTTACCTACAAAGTTCTTCACAACCTCACTCTCCCCTACCTCTCTGCCCTGATCTCCCTCTGAACCCCTGTTAGAGAACTCCACTCCTCTTCCATCCCCTCCCTCACTCTCCCACACCTCCCCTGCTACAAAAACCACCTTTGTCCCTTCTCCCTCGCTGCCCCACATGCCTGGAACTCCCTCCCTGCCCTCATCTGTCTTGCCCCCACCCTCCACACCTTCAAGTCCCTCTTCAAAACTCACCTCTTCCACTCCGCCCTTCCTAACTCCTGCTAATAATCCCCACCCAAGATTATCCCCCACCTTTTATCTGCAAACTCCCAATTTACTGTAAGCAAGCCAAGAACGTGTAACTGAGTTCTCGCATCCTCATAAATGTTGCATCCCTTGTCTCTCCCTCTGTTCCCCTGTCCCTTTTTCCCCTCCCCCATCTTTAGATTGTCAGCTCTCGGTCAGGGACCGTGTCTATCTTATTCTCTGTAAAGTGCCAGGTACATTGCTGGTGCTATATAAAAGCTAAGAATAAGAATAATATTTAGCCCTGACAACAAGAAACATAAATAAGAAACTGGCTTCCCCTTCCTGAACGAATCCTGCACAAGCTCCTAATCTTCACCTATAAAGCTCTTCACAACCTTGCTCCCCACTACCTCTCTGCACTTATCGCCCTCCATATGCCAGCCTGTGCACTTCGCTTCTCCTCTGTCCCTTCTCTCACCCTTCCACGCCTTCCCTGCTCCCCTAAGCACCTTCGTCCCTTCTCACTTGCTGCCCCCCATGCCTGGAACTCCCTCCCTGTCCACATCCGCCTTGCCCCCTCCCTTCATACCTTCAAATCTCTCCTTAAAACTCACCTCTTTCGCTCTGCTCTGTCTGACTCTTTATCCTGCTGAGCCACTATTCCTATACCTACGATCGGTTTACCCTTATCCTTGCAACATGGACCTGCCTGCTGTCATTCTCATCGTAACCAAGTCAAGTATGTGCACTTGAGACCTCGCATCTTCATGAATGTTAGACCCCTTGTCTCTCCCTTTGTTCCCCTTCCTAAGTCTCTCACCCAGCTCCTGTCTCTCAGATTGTAAGCCCTAGGGGCAGGGACCATGTCTATTTTATTACTTTGTAAAGTGCCAGGTACACTGCTGGTGCTATATAATTGTATAATAATAATAATAATAATAATAATAATAATAATAATAATAAACTAGGAGATTGAGCCTAGTCAGGGTGTCAGAAACAGAATCAGAGGCTGAAGAAACAAGCTGAGCCAGTAGCCCAGTGTCCAGACCACAGGTCAGGCTCAAAAAGGCCAGAATCAAAAGCCAGAAATTAAAACCAAGACAAGCCAAGGCCAGGTAGTCATGCACAGCAAGGCAGAAACAAGTATTGGGTAAGGCAGGTAGCAAGCATGGAAGAAGGGGAGGTAGACACACACAGCAGGCATCACATCTATAATCAAGCTAGGAACCATCACACTGTGTAGAAATCCCAGGCCAGGACATGTATAGTGGACTCTGGCCAAACAAGGACAAGAGCAGATAACAACCACTGTGGACATGTGTCCACTATGGTTCATGAATGTCTAGGTTTAATGCTGCTGGTAAAGACCCAGGCACAGCTCCTGCATAGCACAGTGTCCCCAGAGCATTTGATGTATGCAGATGGGCCCCTCATTTTCTTATTCCTTTATGAATAGTTTTTTTTTTTGTTTTAAGGTGACCAAGGAAGAAAACATAGTGATATGATAGATCACAGCAACTATTCACCTACCTGTTATGGTAGGCTAACCAATAATTGGCTTCTTTAAAGCCTGGGGAGCTGCATATTTGGGAAAGCATTTATATTATTTCTTGATGCAGAAATTGTTCATCATCATCATCATCATCAATCATCATCATCCAAAACTATTAATCATTACTATGTATAGTTTTTACACCACCCTGAAAGTATGGATCATGGTTTACATTATCCTGCCTGAAAACTTTACGTTTTAGTTTTAAGAAGTGACAGGAACATTGCAACAGGAACAGAGGATGGAATTATTAAGGGCAAGTTCACAGCCACAATTGTCAGGTGCTCTTTTCCAGCTACTAGATAATAGGGGTGGGACTACCAGATGATCCAGTATCCGATACTGCCGTTTTTTGGGTGTACCAGCAGTATCGGATTACCCCGTTAATAGGGGGAATTTACCGCATTCCTCCTGTGCCGGATTTTTTTACATTGTGGCCATTCAAATGAATGGCCGCAATGTAAAAAAAACACAGAAAAAAAAGCAAACACTTTCCCTCCCCCATCCAGGCTGTGCAGGTGGAAGGGGGGACACCCCCCACCCACCCTGCTCAGACTGGATTTTTTTAAAAAAAAATTTTTCCCTTAGTCCCTGGACTCTGGGCCGCCGCCAGCAACCCAGAGCCCACACCAGCAGGTAAGTGTACCGGTACTGTTGATCCCTGGGGTGGGGGTGGTTTAACACACACCCCACCCCAGGGATCACCCTACCTCGCCCACCCAGGGATCACCCTACCTTGCCTTCAGCTCTGGGAAGCAGTGGCAGTCCAGAAGCCGGCTTCAGCTCTGCTGTGGTTGCCGGATTCAGCACTTTAGTGACGCATACTATGCCTCCAGGGAACTTCTGGGTTCCCTGGAAGGCCTTGAGTGTCACTAGCATGCTGAAGCCAGCAGCCACAGCAGAGCTGAAGCTGGCCACCGGACCGTCGCCGCCGCTGCCTGGAGCTGAAGGCAAGGTAGGGTGATCCCTGGGTGGGTGAGGTAAGGTGATCCCTGGGGTGGGGTGTGTGTTAAACCACCCCCACCCGAGGGATCAACAGTACTGGTTCACTTACCTGCTGGTGCGGGCTCTGGGTCGCCAGTGGCGGCCTGGAGAACAGAGACTTAGGGGAAAAATTTTTTTTTAAAATCCAGGCTGGGCAGGGTGGATGGGGGGTGTCCCCCCTTACACCCACACAGTCTGGGAGGGGAAGGAGGTTTTTTTTTTTCTCCATTGATTTCAATGGTGACAGTTCCTCATTGAAATCAATGGGAAAAAACCGGTACCGGTATACCGGTATAAATCCGGTATGCTGGTATTTTGAAATCCGGGAACCGGTGAATCCAGTACCCGGTATTTTCCCGGATGTCCCATCCCTACTAGATAATAAACAAAGGGATGGATTTGGGAGTAGCACTCAAAGTTCATTCAAAGTAGAGATAAAGAGATGGGACATAATAATCATAATCATAATAATTTTATTTTTATAGCACTTCCCTGCCTTTAATATGGCACTCAGAGCTCTTTACAATCATAAAAAATATTTAAAACAATATAAAGTGATATAAAACCAATTTAAAACAATTTAAAAGGGGAAGATAAAGAGGGAGGATTCACAGACTACATTGGATCCTAAAAGCACCTCAAGAACAAATGAGTTTTCAGGTGTTTTTTAAAGGTAAGGAGAGAGAAACTGAGGTGGCTATCTGGAGGGAGGATGTTCCACACTGGGGGTCCCACCACAGCAAACACTTCATCACCTGTCACTTTAAAATGTGATGGCAAGATCCCCAAACAGCTTAATTTCTAAGCACAGATACCTACCAGTGTGAGGCTCCAGGAGCAGGTTTCAAATATAGACAGGGCCTACTTAGTCAATGCTTTCAACTAGGTGTCGGTGGTAGGATTGGGCCATGGGGGAGCAAGGTATTGTGGAGGTGGGGGAACTCTAATTGAATGATTTAATTTGCAAAACAAAAGATTTTTGGATGAGATGTTGTCTCACTAGGACTTAAGAAAGGAGGAGGAAACACCCTCAGGGCAGATCTGGGTGTCTCCCCCTGCTGAAAGACAAAAAGGGGAAGTTTGCCTTACAAGACATTAAAGGTAATCCTCCACCCATTGAAATAAGTAGCCCCCTTATTATTGACTTTAATGGATGAAGGACTGTTTCAAAGTACTCCCAATCACTACTGACAGCTAGCTTAGGGAGTACTTTCATGCATTGCTTGAGCACTCTTGTGCTCCTGAGCACCAGGTTGAGAAGCCCTAGCCTATACTGTTCAGGGCCCTGAAAAGCAGCAGCACAATCTTAAATCCAATCTCTCATTCTACAGGCAGCCATGTAGAGACTGCACGATGGGTATAACATGATCAAGGCTGCCCAAATCAGTAAGCAGCTGTGCTGCCACATTCTGAACAAGCTGCAAGTGATGGATAAGCACTGCTCACGGCCCGTAGAAGAAGGAGTTACAAAAATAAAGTCACTTAGGCCTTTTTTGCATAGATGGTGCAGCAGCACAAATGGGTGGAGATGGGTGTGGATGGGTGGTTGAGCACACCCAGCAAACACCTGGTGCCACCAAGCAGGGAGACATTTAAACAGACAGCACTGCAGGGGGTGGTGTGAAGGAAAGAGGAGGGGCCAGAAAACACCCAGCGGCCAAACACCCACCCCGGGAAACACCCGGCAAACACCCATGCAAGTACACGGATGTACGGGAACGGTGGGGAAGCTGCACCCGGCACAATGAAGGCACAACATGGCCGACTGAAAGCAAACAAAGCCACGCAATTTGGCACCGTCCCCCAGTCACCAGGACCCACATGGGCAGGGCGGAAGGGAGATGGGATGACAGCTGATACAATGGAGCCGGCTCCACACAGCCTAAGCACAGAGCCCATACAGCCTGGTGCCAGGCACCCCCTCCCCAACACACACCCACAGCAGAGCCACACACACACAGCAGGGAGCAAAAGCACACAGGGATGGGTGCACGGCTGATGGGGGACAAAGAAAGGGGGTGATGGTAACCACACAAAAAAAGGCAAACCCCCCCACACACCCCAAGAGGCACCCGCACAAGGGGAGAGGTCACAGCAAAGCACAACATGGACACACCAGGAAAGGAAGACACAAGCCTTTAATCGAATAGGTAACCAGCAACAGGGGGTAACAACCACAGGGCAGGGATGGGGACGGGGCAACAGAAGGGGGGGAAAGCACCAGCAGAGGCAGGCCTGGAACAGCATCCTGTCAATAGGGCCAGCGACCCCGCATCCGGCGTCAGCGTGCGACCTGTGCATCGTCCAGCTAGTGCAGTCACTCCAGGACGTGCAGAAGGAGCTCCAGGAACTCGCCCTGCTCCCAGGTCTGCTCAGCAATCATGGCCTGCACTGTATGGGACAGAGAGAGAGGAGCCGGCCATGAGAGCCGGCCCCGGGCACCCAGGAACAGAACCGTCCATGGACGGACACAGGCACAGGGCCCAGCAAACAGACAGCACACTCACAGATGCCATCGAACACCCGGCCCGCCGCCCGCATGTCCAACGCCGCCCGCTCCAGCTGCAGCACCATCGCATCCAGGCGCAAGATCGCCAGCAGCATGACAACAGTTTCTGCAGGAGAGAAGGGACAGGGCAATGGGGAATGCACACACCATCAGGCCCTAGGAGGGCCAGGGGAAGCAACAGCAGCGGGTGCACACCCCACACGCTGCCAGTCACCACCACGCCAAGAAGCACCCTGGCCCCTGCATGAAGGGGGATCGGTCGGGCCACAGGCCGTGTCCACAGCAACCCCTACTCACACTCAGCCAGCCAGCACCTATGGAGCCACCGCCTATCCATCGCCTCCACCACAGATGGCCTGCACCAACAGGGGGGCAACAGCAGAGGGGATCAGAGGGGAGGAGCAGGGCCACACCAACACACAAGTGAGGCCAGGGGTGCCTTGTTGACTGCCCACTGCCCATAGCACCCAGGAGCAACCCCAGGCAGCAACACCCAGCAGGGAAGCAGCCAGGGCAACGCACACCTCACAGCCGGCACCCACCACACAGGCCTGGAGCCCACCAATATACCCCAGGCACACTCCCTGCACACAACCACACAGATGGGGGCAGGAGGGCTGCCAAAGGGGAAGGGGCACCCATCCACCACAGCAGAAATAGAGGCAAGGCAGAACAGAACATCACATAACAGAATTTTATTGGAGCCGGGGGAAAGCGGGCCCCCACACACAGAAAGGCAGAACAGGGGGGAGCAGGGGCACCCATGGCTGGTCACAAGAGGCACAAAAGGAGGACACAGGAGCACCCATGCAGGGCAGCCCCAGTGGGAAGGGGCAGAAGTCACATAGAGGGGGCAATGGGGTCCAGGAATTCCAGGCGGCAGCCAGCAGCGATGCAGGTGGCAGCGCGCAGCCCGATAGGAGGCACAGGGGGCGGGGGTGGCTATGCACCATCCCGGGCACCAGGGTGGCAGCGAGTGGGAGGCAGTGAGGAGCCGCTCATGGACGGTCCGGTGAGCGCTCCCAGGGCAGCAACCCCGGCGCTATGTGGCAAAATGCCCTTGCCCTGACAAAGACCCCCCTCTGACCCCTCTTCACTGAAACTGCAAGCCTTGCTTAGCCAAAGCCCAGGCCTCAACAAGCACCTGTTCAGGACTTCCTCATTCCTGAAATTCCTAAGGGGGAGGGGGGAACTCTATACCTGAAACAGGTGATGTGGGAATCATAGAAGGAGAGGGGCTGTTGAACTGCAGCCAGCTGACCCTCCTGGACAAATCATAAAGAAGGTCAAGGATGTCTTAAAAGGACCAGCACAAGCATTGTGACTCTCTCTCTGGACTCACTGACTGAGATCTCTAGCAGACACTGCTAGGCTCATGACCCTCCTGCCTGGAGGCACTCAGGGACTACATGGCTTAACAGTAACTCTGGCCCTTTCCAGAATAAGAACTTGGACCCCATACGAAAACCATTCCCTATGGAGACCTGATCAGAACCAGTGTGAGTACCTTGCTAGCTACCTCAGATACAGTTATAGGAAGACACTTTCCAAATGGGCTACTATGTCCCGAGGACTGACTCTGATTGCTCAAAGGGTTATCACCCCCTAGTTCTATGCTGTTATTCATTTTTATATGTATCAGTAAAGTCTAAGTTTTCTTTTTACCATATGGGGTGTGTGTATGTGTGTTATTGGCTGACCGTTAAATGACTCCTTTGGGCCAGGTGGCCAAGCCTCGCTACTAAGGCAATGAGAGAGAGGAAAACTCCCTATTTGGCTAGAAGCCAGCAGCTTTGGAACCAAGAGAAGCCTTCCTAGGGTGACTCTGGGGTTTGGCCTCCAACGCAGGGAGGAAACCCTGGGAAAAGAGTACCAGGAACAAGGAGAGCTTTTGGGAAGCTATGGGGTTTATTATACCTTGTGGGGTTCACATGTCTTGAGTGGTGTGAACACCCTCTGAATTACACTCAAGTGGTGGCAGTGAAATACTAAGGGTTTTGGGGGGGTTGCCAGCTGTGGGAACCCCTGGTCAGAGAGTTGGGGAAACACAGTGAGGTGGGTGGCTCAGCTGTATAGCACACCATACTGGTATTTCATCACAGCTAGACCCTCCCAGGTGAACAGACCCCTTCAGAAGCCTCAGGAGCGCATATGAGCATCCACTAGGAAGCACGGAAGGAGCAGTCTTCCACACCTGCGGCCACAGCCCATATAGATGGAAGGGCCCTCACCAGTCTAAGGGTGGTGAGCTCCGCAGCGGTGGGGGCCCCGGTCTGGATCATCCCACCAACATTGGGGGCCAGCAAGCCCAGGTCCCACAGAATGGACCCCATATCTGAGGGTGCGTGCGGGCTGCTGCATGCATGCAGGAGGCTTCCAGTGTACAGGGCAGCAACAGGGGGCCCCTGACAGCAAGGCAAGACCGTACCCGGGTAGCTCCATCAGCAGGTGAGCCGCCATTACCTCCGCAGCAGTCCATGGCACAACAACGGCGGGTGCGTGCCCACAAGGAGGCTGGCACAGGGGGGTGAAGGCAAGCTCGAGGGAATGGGCCTGGCACACTGGAGCCCTGACCTGGTGACCCATCATCCACATGTACTGTGACAGGAGCCGGAAGCCATCCCCCGCAGACAGGGAGTCACCCACCAACATAAGGTGACCACGGGGGTGTGGCCAGGACGAGCAGCCTCTCAAGCAGGTCCGGTTGCCCCATGTGGGGTAGGGGGAACCCCGGTAGGGTTGCTGCTGGGGGAACCATGGGTGGACGAGGTGCGGGGGGGGGCACCAGCACCAGTGAGAAGATGCCATGATGTTGGTCAGCTGCTGGCCCTCCTTCCACGGCATGGCATGGCCTGTCCTGTCGCTCTGGGGGTCATGCCACAAGGCCTCCATGGCCTCCCCCATGAGGTCCATGAGCCATGCGGCCTGACCCTCCAGCCTGTCACAGGCACACCGTTGCTCGCATTGGAGGGTGGCAGCCTGGTGCCCACCCAACATAATGTCGAGACTCAGCCAGAGTGCAGCCAACAGCATGTCCGCACAAGGAGACCACCCCTCCCCAAAATCCCTGACTGAGGGCCCCGCAGAATGTCTGGCGCAGCAGTGGGGCCCACTTCGGTGAAGCAACAAGCAGGAGGCAGAGGGCTGCCACAACTGGGACAAGCACAGACCGAGTGGATACCCTCGCCCACAGATGGCCTCGCATGCCAGGGACAGGCAGACCCTATGTGGAAAGGGTGCCACAACCCATGCAGAAGACAGCAGGGATGCTGCACAGCTGCCGATATATGAATGGGGGCCACAGCTGGGCACTGTGCCAGGGCATGGAGCCAAGCCAGGCACTGTATCCACAGCGTGCACTTCCATTGCACACTGCCATAGCTTGAAAAGGCAGTCCCCGGCAGGGGGGACAGCAGTGTGGTTGCGGAGGCAGGGGTACCCAGGGGTGTGCGTGGTCCCAGCCCCCCCATCGAGCATGTGGCCGGCCCGCTCACGGGGACACTCGGCCGGACCCAGCACCCACTTGCTGTCCCAGCACACCCCCTATGCAGCACCAACCGTTTCCCTGCCCCCACTGGACTACACAGTAAATAAGCGACACGCAGCGGCCGGTCGGGTGTGGGGCAGAGGGGCTATAGCACGGGACCGTGCAGCACACAGAGAACGGTGACCCCGGGCTGGATGCACATGGAGGAGCTCCCGCAATGCCATTGGAGAGAGGGCCATGGGCACAGGCCGGTCAGCAGAGCCCACAGCACTCAAGTCAAGTTTATTAGGGTACTAGCATTCACTTTTACCCAATAACATCAAACAGAAGAACAATTACAAAATAAACAAACCAAAACATACAACAAACAGTATAAATAAGCCCCAAAATATGCTCCCCCCAAAGGGTATTCAACAACTCCCAGATATTCACAACCCAAAAGAAAGGAATACAGATACAGGGGAAGGAGAACCTAGTCAAAATAGGGGGAAAATCCCAGAAAATAATCATGGCCACCCTAAGGGAATTCCCCATCCTGAATATGCTCATTAATTTGGACCCGCCTTTTGGATGCCAGAAGAGTATAAGCTGCAAGCGCCCCATAGCATCCCTTCCAGACAAAGATAGAAGAAACAGATAACAATCGTCTATAAAAGGGGGAAGATAATCTGCCAACAAAGGAGCAATCCAAACCTCCCTCAAACTAGTATAATAAGGGCAACGGAGAAGAAAATGTTCAACAGATTCAATTTCCCCCAACCAACATGAGCAAACTCTTAACGCACAAGGGGAGCGCTTATGTCTGCCCTCTACCAAGGCAGTTTGAACCTGCTGAAAACAGAGAAGTGTATACTGCCTGTGGAGGTGAGGGCTCTCCAAGAGGTCCACTTATGGTTCGAACTGGGAGATGATTTTAAGAAGCTTCAATGTAGGCGCGACTTCCAAGAAGCCAACCCTGCCATGTCCTCCTGGTAATCTATATCCTGAATTTGGGTGAGAATCTCTGTCTTAATAGTCGTAAGTGTTCTCCCACGAAAGTAATCGAAGGAGAAACCCAATTTGCGGATTGTCCAACCCAAATAGAGGAGCCAGGGATAAGCCCGCACCCCCTCATGAAGGAATTTCTCCCTAACGCATTGAAACGGGAGATCCAAATCCCGCTGGGCTAAAAGGCGTAGGCAGTAACTAACAAGGGCTTTCTTATGCAACACCTTTATTGAGGGGGAACCAGTTTCTAACCGTAGGACTGCCCCCGGAATGCTAGGGCCTACTTCCAATAATCTCCGCAGAAAGAGGTACTGTACAGAAGTAAGATGTTTGGAAAGGGGACTAGCTCCATCCCAAACAAAAGGGCAGGGGGAATACCCTTAACCGCTCTAAATACCCTTAACCGCACGGACAGAGGAACCCCCTTAGAAAGGCTACTGACCTTCATCAATGTCCTCATGCCAGTGGAGTGTGGCAGGGAGTGGGAAACTCCCTGCCACACTCCATACTACCCCATGGGGACTGGAACCCACAGTCCAGGGCCGCGCTGCTGCACCTCCTGGGCGTGGGCCTCCTGCTGCTGCGCATGCTGCTCCAGCAGATTACCCTGCTCTGCCGGCAGAGTCGCTGGTCCATCCTCCTGGGTGTACGGCGGTGGAGGGCAGAAAACCTCCGGAGGGCAGCGCTCGTGTGATGGGTGAAGTGGGTGTCTGTCCGACGCCGCGCTCTGCTGGGCTCTGCAGTGTCCCTACACCAGTGCTCAGGGCCAGGCCAGTGCCCCATACCAACGTTCCCAGGGAAGGGCGGCCCTGCATAGCTCTGAGGTGAACAGGGACTCCATCTGACACCATACTGCTGCCTGGGCAGTCGAATGCTGGCCAGCGCCAGACCCTCACCCATGTCTGCAGGCCTTGGACACCCTCAAAACAGCTGGGTCCTACCCGTTACCTGCATCCGGCCCTCCATTCCATGTGTGGCCAACTGGGTCCAGGGAATGGGTCCCGTGGGTTGCCCGGCAGCGAGCACCCTCCCCTTGTTGTCAGACGCGGGTTGAGCTCGCCCCGCACAAGCCCAGCAGCCAACACAAGCCGGCTCACGTGAGCAGATCCAGTGCACATCTGTTCCTGTCACCTCCACTGCGTGAAGCATCGCTGGTCTAGCCTCTGGCCCGTCGACTGGGCAGGGAGTGTACAGAGCCCCCAAACTGCCAGTGCCCCCCGGCACTCCGCACAACCCCCCCCATCCCCGGACAGAGGAAGCGACAGCAAGGTCTAGTTACAACACCTTTCTTGGAGGGGACATGTACAATGGAAGGGGGTGGGGGTCAATGTCTGGGGCGCCCTCTCCCCCTCTTGGCCTCACCACCGAGGCTTACTGGTCAGCATGCCTTGGCCGCAGCTGACCGCAATACTCTCCAGGCAGATGGTCTGGCCTCCCTATTTTCCACTGGCCGCTCCACAACATCCTCCATTGAAGGTCCCTGCATGGAGGAACAGAAATGGGTTATGGGATCCTCATGTGCACTCACCTCTGTCCCTTGTCAGTGCACGGGCACTTGGGTGCCCCATAGATGTCCAGGGAGCCCCCTACTCCCCACACGAACATGGCATGTGCCGTAGGACACTCCCTGAAGGTGCGCCTCCCCAGGACGGCCCACCCATGGTATCACGGCACCTGCCCAGTCAATTACTGCGGCAACAAGCAGGTACACATACCTCTGGCAATGACCATTAGTCCCCATCCTGTGTACTGCATGTGCACAGTGTGGGTTCAACAATATGTTCCCTACCAGGGTCCAGCTTCGCATGGTTCCCCGGATTCCCGTTGGCCCCTCCCTCCGGGGCCCCGGGGTGCTGAGGCCTTACCTGTGTGGGTGGGGTGCCCACCATGGGCAGTTACTCATCCTGGGGTGCACAGTCTTGGGGTGGGGGTGTCACCACCCAGTGGAGGGGTTGCAGCGGGGGTGGAACCATGGGGGGTTCGGCCAGGATGGGCAGCCCCAAAAGTGGGTCTGGTTGCCCCATGTGGGGGAGGAGGACCCCATGGACCAGGTCCATGTAGGGTTGCTGCTGGGGGAACCATGGGTAGCCGAGGTGCGGGGGGGCACCGGCACCAGTGGAAGCCACCATGATGTTGGTAGGCTGCCAGCCCTCCTTCTGTGGCATGGCGTGGCCTTTCGTGCGGGGGTCACGCCACAGGGCCTCCATTGTCTCCCCCATAAGGTCCATACGCCATGTGGCCTGCCTCTCCAACCGGTCACAGGCGCACCGCTGCTCACATTTGAGGGTAGCAGCCTGGCACCTGTCCCAGAGGTGCTCGGTGCAGGACCGGGCCATGATGGCAGCCAGGATCTTCCGATCCCTTTCTCCCTTCCCTCTGATGAGCTCCCTGGTGAGCATGAGCTCCCAGGAGTGCACCTTGGCTAACTGTGATTCCACCAGCAGCTCTCTGCCGAGATCCTCCCTCCGGCACCGGTTCCTGGCCCGCATCTCCCAGTTCTGCTCCATGCTGCCGGCAGCTGCTCCCCTCAAGCGAGCGGGTGCCTGGTCTATGAATGGGAAGTTGGACTGAACGTTAGCACATCCTGCCTGTGTGCCCTGCTGGCCACTACTGCCTGCCCGGGGTTTCTGGTGGGGCAATCCCCATAGTGTGATGGCTCCCCTCTGCCCTCCCCTATGGGGTCCCCAAGCCCTGCCCTCTCATGGGGTGGCCCCCCGGAATCTGTTAGCCACGTTTGAGGGTGGCAGCCCTTGAGGGAGGGTCACCTGATTGTGTGGCATGCTGGGCACCCACTGCAGCCCCTCCAGCCCCTCCTGCCTACCCCCCTCCACCCAGCCCCTGGTGGGCCCTGCCGGTTGATGGTTGCAGGCCTCTGGGTACCCACTGCAGCCCCTCCAGCCCCTCCTGCCTACCCCCCTCCACCCAGCCCCTGGTGGGCCCTGCCGGTTGATGGTTGCAGGCCCTCAGGTATCCCACCCCCACGTACCACCTCCCCCCAGCGCAAATGCCCCCCATATCCCCTTAGCGTGTGTGCCCCGCCCATAAGGGTCGCCCAACTGGTGGTGGGGGAGCTGTCTGATCCCCCTCCTCCTCCTCTGCAACCTCCACCTCATGCACTTCCAGGCTGCCTTGTGCTGCAATGGGATGGGTTGCCGTGAGTGTTTGCCAGCCCCAGGCCCAGGCCATGGCGCCTCCGTCCAGGCCGTTCCCCACCCACACCACCACTCCGGCCCCGTGGGGGGGCGCATACCTGGGGTGCCTGCTCCCCCTGTGGGATGGGGCTGTCCCCTCCCACTTCCTGGCTGGCCTTGCCAGGGGCACCTACCCCCCCTGCTCTGTGGGGTCTGTCGGGGGGGCTGCATGGTGGCCCTGCCCCTGACGAAGGTGCTGCCATGTGTGCGGGAGGCCACAATGTCCCTGTCAATGCAGAGGAACTTGTCAAGCTCCTCCTGGAACTTGTTTGTGCACATGGCCTGGCCAGACATGAGATTATTGTCCCTAATATGTTTATAACCAAACCTCAAGTCCTTCACCTGCTGCATGCATTGGGTGACATGCCTATTGTATCCCTGCCGCTGCATCTCCTGGGCGATGGCTTCATAGACATCTGGTCTTGCAGCTTCGCACCAGGTCATGCTGGACACTTTCAGACCCCCACACACATATAAAATCCCTGACCTCCTGCCTGGACCAGGGCTCCCAATTTTGGGACCTGCGTGTGGGGGGCTGACCGGCTTGGTGGCATGGGGCCCGCCCTGTGGATGTGGATGCCGTGGTGGTGGTCGTGTCCTTTTGGGGGTAGTGCAATAGGGGGTTACTATTGTGGGTGTGAGTGTTTTTTCTTTTACATGGACGCTCGGGTGTTGGACACCCATTTCCACCCTTGGAGGGTGCCATCTCCATCGCGGTTGCTCCGTGGGTGTTGGCGGGTGTTGGCAGGTGGGTCGGTCACGTGCCCCACCCACTCGTGGACATTTACGCTCTCCCACCCATCTGATGAGTGTTTCCGGGTGTTCGTGGGTGGGTGGCGTCCGTATAAAAGTGGCCATAGTCACCAGGGCATGAGTCACTGTGGCAAGGTCAGCCTGGTATAAATAAGGGCATAGCATAGGCAAACTGCATAACGGAAGAGAGGGGAAAGCTGGAATACCTTCAACTGATTATAATTGCTGGGTCATGACTTCCTGAGTTTGGTTCTCTTGTCTTCCCTTGTCCAGGTATTTAAGGGCTTCAGAGGTTGTTGGAGCTGCCTGTTAGGAGTGTGCGGATTGCATCTTGTGAAGCTGGGACACCCATCAGGTCAAGTCTGGTTAGGTGGTGGAGTAATAGTTAGCTGTAGCAGCTCAATTAACAATGGGTCCAGTGCTTGAAGCAGTTATGTGGGTCCCTATGTGGTCAATCAGTCTGCACTTGCCTGGAGCCAATCTTGAGTAAGAAACAAAGTTAATTGCGCCCAACTTCAACATGAACGCTCTTTATAGTCATGCAGTCATTTCCCAAACAAGAAAAAGTCTCACTGTAGTCAATAAATTGTCACTGAATTGGTTCTGAAAGACAGACAACCAAGTGTAGAATTTTACCTATCTTGGTGAGTGTTTTCTTACCCAATAGACCCATCGCCGCTGTCAGTGGGATCATTCACTAAGTACTCCAAATGGTGTGCAACACTTCAGGATTAGGCCCTAGAGATTGTCTAGCCTTGAAATTGCCACATTTCATGCGAGTATATTGCAGCTCAGCCAAAAATAATCTTGCCCTCTGGCCACCTCTGGGTCAAAAGAGGTATGATAGTGATTATCCTCTTTCCATTACACACTTATAACAAACATTACATTTGCATGCCCAAATGGGGATAAGGTGAGGTGTTTGAATTATCATAAATTCAGTTTCTTAACGGCAGCTCCTAGGCAAATTCAAACAGACCATGCTACTGATGAGGGAAATCCTCTTACGGGATGCCATTATACTGCCTGGTGCAGACAAATTAATTAGTCTGGGCATACCCAGCCATAGCACTCAGCACCACTGTGCCATTTAATCAGAACCAAGGACACTGCTGCGAGTAGGTGTTGGTAACATAAACTGAAGGTGACTCTGACAGTCAGTCTGATGCAGGAAGAAGCACACATGATAGAAGGCATTTTTAGACATATGTTAAAGTTCTGGATGTTTCAATCTTCTGGGTTTACAAGTCCACAAGTAAGTTCCAGATTAATTTTTCACACACACACTGCCCTGAGGCAGTTCCTGGATGCATTCTTCACACAAACACTGCCCTGAGGCAGCCTAAAGTAGCCGCAGCTGTAAAAATGACAGGCTGCCATGGGAACCAAGTGATCACAACTTCCTGGAGCAAAGTAGTTTACCAGGAGAACCTTTTACACACAAAATTTCTGGGAGAAGTTTCACACAGAAGTTCAAAGATCCAGATGTTTAAAATCTGGATGAGTGATTTAGACACAAAGAAATTTCTGGATGTTACAGCAAACATCCAGGAGAAATGTGTGTGTAAAAATACCCAATGTCTCTGCTAAAACATTTTGTTGCACAATTGACACATGGTTTTTAGTACCCATTATGTCATGGCCAGGGATCCATACTCACTGCATTTCCCCCATTGGTGATCATGTGGAAAACACAATGAACACAACTCCTTGGCCATAGTTCAGAGTCCTACCTCATGGAGATAGTTCAATCTCACTGATACCTGCAGATGTGCACCAGACTATTGGATGAAAATGTCTTCTGCTGCTGGAGTTTGTCTACCTCTGCCTTCTCCACTTCCTGTTTGCTTTATTTCCAAAATCTTCCTCTACCTATTCTTCTAAAGTTTTCTGTCAAACCAGAAATGAGAGGCATCTGCCCAGAAAAGGGTGCTACTGAAGGAAGCAACAGCAGCAAGTTCTGGTTTTGAGTCTCTCAGAGGAGCAGAAACACTTGGTAGATACTGTCAATGAATAACCAAGTAATAAAAGAGGGAGAGAGGCAAGATGTCACTCCATTACAGGACTCCCTGCTGCTTTGCCTTTACCACCACCACCAGGATGCAACACCCACTGAGTAAGATTTCCATTATTGGGGAAAAGAGGCATTTGGGCTCAGAGGAATTGTACCCAGAGAGAAATGTCTAGAACTGCCCTGTACTACGTGATTTCAGTCATTAAAGGACCATCATCTCTCTCCTTTTTTCTGTCTCTCTCTCACACCCACAGTCTCAATCTCAAAGGAATGAAACTGTGCAATCCAATGGGAAATTTTGGTGTGTATTAGAGCATGTTCCCGCACTAAACCCTTGACTGGACCCCACATTTTCTCAGATACCAAGTTAACTGATTTCCCTTGGGGGACAAAGGCAGATTGGCCATCCGTCTATACACACAACACACACATGAGCATTTTGATACAAAAATGACTGTACACTTATGAAAGTATCAGGCCAGCAAATTGAGAAACCAGTTTTATACAGCAAGCAACTCATAGAGCGTCTTCCAAGAGTATTGTAGAAACAGACTTCATTTAATTTCTGAGATCAGATTTCCTCTGACTCCAGTTGCTGATTCTGATGTTCAGGGTGTTTTTTCCTGAGTCATGTCATATACAGTATTTATAGATGTTATTTTCTGAGAATGCCAGAACTAATGAGCTGTAGTTCAGTTCAGTTTACTTTATTAAGCGTGACCGAGGTAATTGCATACTATTAATAACAAACAAAAACAACAACAACAATACAACGTAATCAAAACAGCATACATTAAAAACTATCATAAACTAAGTATATATATAAAAATATTAATTAAAATACATCTAAATACAAATAAAATACAAATTAGTATCAGTGTCATGATCCTTCACCCATGAATAGTCTGTAATTGAGAAAAGCCTGCCTAAGAATCATAGCCTGTAGAAGAAATCAAATAATATTCAAATGATCGTCATTAGCCTGATCGGACAAAGATAACTGAAGTAAAAAGGTATCCAACCTACCCAGAAACTTCCCAAAAAAAGAGTTAAGGAATTTGGCCCTTATGTCATCATAAAGATGACATCTTAACAAAACATGAGATGTAGTTTCCACTTCCACACAGTCAAATGGACATAAGCGCTGAGAAAATTGCAACCCTCTATACCGACCCTCCAATAGCATGGTGGGAACTGCATTAAATCTCACCGCCAGATAAAGCCTTTTCCCTCTTGGAGAAAAAGAAAGAGAGAAATAGTTTGCAATACACAGCCCCCTTGGATTGCATGACAGATAATCACCCATATGAGGGGAAGCTCTAATTCTAGCCACTTCCTCCTGTAAGTTTATATCTGACCATTTCTGTTGAAGTTCAGCCCTGGCAGCTTGAAGTCCTTTCCCTAGTAAATAATCTTTTTGAAGACCTAGCCCATTTCTACCTTACAGAACTATTGGCTCTTATGTTTATCTGCTGCTAAAAAAATCAAACAGTCCAACACTGGGTAGTCTTGTAATACTATTCCAAAATTTAAGTGTATGCACCCAAGCCACATAGTACCAACTCTGTTGCCCAAGTTCCAGCTGGACTGCAGCACTCGGAGTACCTTTAGAGGCACAAACCAGGGTACAAAGAAACTGGGATTGAGTAGTAACTATATTGATGTTTGTAGGGGGTGGGGGGCAAAGCAATGAGCTGCATGAAAGGGATGTGCGAACAGAACAGGGTTCGGATGTTCGGCCGTTCGGCCCAAAAACTAAGTTCAGGTTCGTGGGCTTGGTCCTGTGGAGTTCGGTCCCACCGAACGTTCTGAAAGTTCAGCTGTGGCAGAGACTTGGGGTGTTCCAGGGGGGCATGTGGGAGCATGGCAGGCCATCGGAGACACAGCAGCAGCAGCAGAGACTGGGAAGGCTTGGTGCTTGCCACCCCGGCTTGCCTCGGCAGGCAGGCTTGGCGCTGGGCCCCCGGGGGTGCCTGTGGTGCCAGGACTGGATGCTGTCTCTTATACACATCTAGATGTGTATAAGAGACAGCTGCTTGCCACCCCGGCTTGCCTCGGCAGGCAGGCTTGGCGCTGGGCCCCCGGGGGTGCCTGTGGCACCATGACTGGCCATCTGAGACCCAGCGGCAGCAGCAGCACCAGAGGTCAGGAAGGCTTGGGGCTTGGTGGCTGGTCTGGCACCTTACTTGGATGGACATTGCAGGTGCCAGGCAGCGGCAGAGCAGTGGCAGACATTGGATTGCCCAGTAGCAGAACTTATGGCAGCAGCAGCAGCAGACAGACACCTTGAGAAAAAGCAACTGCTACACCAACTTGACCCCCAGTCTCAGGCGGTGCAGCGAGCAAATGTCCTCCGCCATAGAGAACACCTGCTCTCTGGGGATACTCTTTGGTGGGTAGGACAACAGACCCTTGGCCACTTTGGACAGAGCTGGCCACATGTCCCTCCGAGAACTGTGTCACCACCATGTTCTGCCCCTCCGATCAGCACTGTCAGTGGTGCAGCAGCAGCCAGTTGAGTCCCAGAAGCGTCAGTGCACCATGGAGGAGCTGGGGTGGGGGAAGCTACAAGTCCATCGGCAGCTGGAGGGCGTGGAGGGCGGCATGGCTTTCAACTGGAAGCCACGCGCTTGTTGGGAGAAATGATTGCGCTTGATGGGCAGTCCTTCTTGGTGGTCGGGGACATGGGGTTTAGGCACCTGATTGGCTTCCTAGCCCCCCAGTTTAAGCTGTCCTCACACACCACCCTGAGTCAGGCTGCCACCGATGCCTGGCAGTCAGCAATGCCCGGCCAAGCAGGGGTGGCAGCCACTGAGTCCTTGCCGGGAATCTGCTGCTGCTCCGTCAATGCCTGGCAGCCAGCAATGCCCTGCCATGATGGCAACTAGAACTGGAGAACCCAACATAGAGTGAACAGAAATGGAGGCCTGCCAGCACTACCCTGAGTCAGCAGGTGGTACCAGCCCTGTACCAGTCTTTAAAGGAGTGGGTGAGAGCAGTTGGCAGGTGCTGGGATGTGCTACCGTCCACTTCACCACCAACGTGTGGTCGAGTAGGAATGCACAGCATGCCTACCTGGCAGGAATGACGCACTGGTGGCAGGACCCGGAGGCAATGTTTGGCAGTGGCAGGAGGGGTAAAATTTCTCAAAATGGTCCATCCAGACAGACGGGGAGAGCACAGGAGTTGATACCTTTCATGCCCCCCCCTAGTGAATCGTTGACAAGGTGCCAGAACCTTCTGGCATTCTCCACATTGGTTGCCTGCAAAAGATTTTTCCACTGCCTATCCCCAAAACCCCTCTTTTTGACATTAATTAAGGTCCTATACTCCACCCTCAGCAGAATATACTCCAAGGGAAGCATCAACAAACTACTTTTCCTATAGGAGTGGTACATGCTTTTCAGTCTTAACCTAGTCGTACGGCACTCCTTGTCAAACCACAGTTGATTGCTCCTAGCAGTAAGAATTTCACGCCCACTCCCTAAACCCTGCATCTGAGTTCGAAGACCTGCAGATAACTGGGCATAAAGGTCCAGAGTATCAACATGAGTAGAGGCAGAAAGTAATTTTTCCCGGAGACTGGAAGCAACATGGGGTTGGGCAGTGTACTCCACCAGGGAATCAGATGAGTTCTCATTCCAACAAGGGACCCAAACACTCTCAAGCTGAGTCATGTCCAAATTGGCCACCTCAACATGACCTTTATCTGGTTCCGGACTTAAGGTGAACAAGGTCAGTGTTGGAGGAAGATGATCCCCCACAATGACCAGGCCCAAGGCGAAGTCACCTACATAGGGAAGGATCCTCGCCGAGACCAGAATAAAGTCAACTGTACTCAGGCCCTGGGGACCAACAAAGGTGAATTCTCCATCTGGATCCGAAAAACCTGAGCCATTCAGAATGAAGAGGTCCTGAGCTATAAGTAGCTCAGCCAACCTGATCCCTGAGGCATTAATTTGCTTATCCTGAGTTTTCCTAGGGGCCAAAAGGCCCCCAGGCACAGACAGTTGCCCATCACAATAAGGAGTCAGGGCCAAATTGTCTGAGCCCAGGAGGGCATTGAAGCCCCCAGCTATCACAAGCAATCCTTCCAGATATTTAGTGTTTACATTCTCCAATGCTTGTTCCAACATCCCCCACATGGAGCCTTGAAATGAACCCGCATTACTTGGAGGTATGTATACAGTTATAATTATTAGGATTAAACCCCCTAATCTAAGGACAAGCCCTGCCAGAAAGTGAGAGGCTGCTATATTTCCCACAATCTCCATGGGAGTACTTTGAGCCACAAAGCAACCCAGACCCCCACACTGGTGCCCTTTGGTTTTCAAATGCATAGCTGGGAGTGAGTAAGCTTCATAACCCTCAAGCTCCAAGGGAGTTTTGGACCAAGTTTCTTGGATCACAATAACTGAGAAGCCTTTTAAGTAAGACAAGAAATCCGAGTCATCGGTGTGCCTTGCCCAACCTGCCACATTCCATGAGCAAATGGTAATGGGGGCACAAGATGGTATGCAAGATAGTCATGGGGCTGTGGTCATAGTGAGTTCTTGCTTATCCCGGCCTGCGGGGTCCCTGGATGAACTGCCTGTGATAGAGAGCTGTAAAACACCCTGACTGCCCCCCACCTCTGGGGCAGCGGAACCGAGAATTGGGGTTAACAGACTCACCTCCCCTTCTCCTTTGGCTGAAGGAGATACTAACTGAGCATCCCATGGTCCCATAACAGCCTGCAGTCTTACAAGCAGGCTGCCTGGCATCTGGGATAGTTGGTCAAATGAGCTCTTAGTTGGTCTACTCGCCCTCGAAAATTCCTGGCTACCTAAAGCACAGGGGGGTGTATTAGTCAGCGAACCCACCAGGGAGTAAGGGAGAAACCACAGGGTCCCTATAAACTTTAAATAAAACAATCCCCCACCTAGTAAACACAGCAGAGTGTACCAACAGTTGTCCACTATAAAGGGTGAAGCAAAATGAATCAGTACACGAATGGAAACTGCTGACCTGGATAAACACAAATAACAAACAATATAGTTGGAAGGTACTGAATGGCCCAAAATATTGGACAAATGCTGTTAGATCAGATGCTTGGATGACCAAGCTGGCAAACAACCTGAGGACAACGGCCTAATATTGAAGCCAGCGCACAGGAGTCTAGCTTTAGGGGTTCCTTCCTTTTAACAGACAGGACCCCAAACGCCAGGTTCCCCTGCAATAGGGTATGTCCCCTTAAGGGGGAAATACCACCCTGTGGGGTTTGAGTCTCCATTGTATTCATTTCCCGCACCTTACCCTGAACTAGGTTCGGTGCCTCTGCCGTATGTAATTTTATTATATTGGAAATAATCCCCAGCTGGGCTCTCTGCAGTTCAAGCTGAATGTTAATGCTTTCTAATTGGGCATATAATTTCTTAACAAAATCCCCTATAACAAAACATTGGTCACTCAAATGCTCTAAAGGGTGGACGGCCCCAACATTGGGAACGTTGGGGTGTGTGTGTGTCAGCATGGCCGCTTGAGTGGCTGCCATGGAGGAGGCTTCAGTATAAGAGGGAAAAAGGCGCTCCGAGTTGATAGTCCCCACGGGTAGCTCCAGCTCCATCACCTGAACTGCCGAAGTCCTCTGATTGCTCACCTGATGCTGATCACCAGAATCCCCATCCAAAGAGCTAGCCCTTGAGATTTGGAGGAAGTCTTCATGGGTTGTCTGCCATGCATGAGAGCAGGCACGCGTAACCATCCCCCCCCCCCCCAGGATGCCTTTTATCCATGACCCCAAGGTGAGCGAAGTCTCCAAACTTCGAGGGGGCTTAACAGATAAAGGGGGGCAGTCCGCTGGGTTGCAAAGTTTATACAGTTAGAACACAAGATGCCACTCCTTCCACTGAAAGAGGCTCTCACTCTTCCTCACTCCTCCACTGCATATTCTGGAGGTCTGACTGGGGTTCCACTGCGATGGGCCTCTCCTCACCAAAATACTGTGGTGCCTCCACCTCCTTGGCCACGCTAACAGCACCGCTAATGGGTCTTCGTCCTTTGGTGGCGCCCTCCAGCCGCCGCACTGAGGGTGCCGCCCTCAGTGCAATGCCCTTGTAATAAAGGTACCTGGAGGGGGATGACACATAAGGGCCTGGGTGAGGGCAAGCCTCCCTTGCAGCTTCTTCTGCATCAGCCAAGCTCTCCTGGGGGCTTCCACCCTTCCCACCAGTTCAGCTGTTTGAATGGGCCGAGTTCGGTCTGAACACCAAACAGTAGAACCGCGTTCGCACATCCCTACTGCATGATAGTGTAACTATCAACAAAGAAATTGCTCAGGTTATATGATAAGCATGTTATGAGAAGCAAGCCATTTGTTGCACTAAATTTAAATGGTAAATGGCTAAAAAAAAAAGATATAGATCTTAGAGAGAATATTCATATCAAAAGTAGTTTAAAGAAGCAGAATTTGCCAATGCCACATTGTGGTTATTTATGCAAAAGAACCCCTCCCCCTGAAACACACTGGGTGTCTTCAGATGGACCTGGGGCTGGCTGATCTGGAAGGATGCAGGACTATCCCCATACCTGTTCAGGGGATAGTCCTGCATCCTTCCAGGACTCCCTGCACCACATGGAGCTGGCAGCTGCAACAGCCTGCAATCCACCCACACAGAGCACATTACCCCCAATCAAGTGACACCTTTCCCTTGAAACTTATGTAATCCTCTCTGTCTCTGTCTGTGTAGGTGTATAAACACAAAAGGCAAATAAAGATATATCAAGAATGAGATAATGAGATAAAAGAAATTCCCAACAAATTACAAAAGGCAGATATTAGTGGGAGACTGGTAGGATAGTTGAATGCCAGTGGAACTGCCAGTGTCCTGGGTCAAAGCATTCAGAGAGTAGCTGTGCCATTATGGATGAGCCTGGCAGAGACTGTGCCAGTCTCAACTTTCTGTGAATGCTCTCCCCACCAGGAAACTGGCATTCTACTGTGCTACCAATATCCCACCAATATTGGCCTTTTACATATGTACAATATACTATATATAGAAACATTGCTGTGTGGACCTAAGGGAACAAAAAACTTCTTAAATATAGTGGCTGGCCATTTAGAGATGTTTCCACTTTTGAGGGCCTTCTTTGCTAGAAGAAACAAATCTTGATTTAAACCCAAGACATTTTGGTGCCTCCCCATCCCATCCCACCTTGGTGCCTTACCCCCTGTCCCCACCACCCCACCATTGTGCCTCTCCAAAATAGCAGTTGTCTGTCAGACTTGAACATGCTTGTCTCCCAGAATGTTGTCTCCATCCTGGGGCTCTTTTCACACATAGAAGAGCTTTTCAGACACTGCTAGGCACCTGGAGACTTGGAATTGTCCAGGCAACGTCCGGCCCTTCCTACATGAAATGCTCCCGGTGGGTTTTGGCATGATGAGATAACAAGATCCCTGAATGTTGCAGGTCCTGGGATCTTGCTGGGGGATCGGTCCGCACCTGTTAAAGTGTCAGTAGTGTAGGAAGGCAACAAGGAAAGTCAATAGTTGGGACTTCCCCCACCCAGCTCCTCACTTCAGTATTTCAGTCCCTGTCTAGGACCAAAGCGTCAGCATTGTTTGCCGCTTTGCTATTTGCTGTTGATGTTTTGGCATTCTTGCTGCCGATCCAACAACATTTTCTGGTGGTTTACAACATTTTCTGGAATTTTGTGTCAGTATCCAGAATTTTGCAGCAGTTTCTGACCATTTCCGGTTTTCAAAAATTTATGACAGTTTCTGACTCTTGCAACAGCTTCCCTGGCTTACCAGTAGCACACATCAAGCCCATGCCCCACTGGTCATGCTGGCACCCCACGGCAGGACCCGTGTTGCCTGCTTCACCACCCCCTCACCCCCCACCTGCTCCTCACCTGGCCACATCATCCCCACTCATTGCTCACTCCCACAGGTACTAACAGGAGGCAGTGGCAGCAGCAGCAGGGCAGGGCTTGACTGCGTCTGAAGATCTCAGGGTCAAAGGTGAGTCATCAGGACACAGGGGGGCATTCATGGCAGGATCACGTGGGTGGGCTTGGAGCTGGTTATGTGTGGGGAAAAGTTTACCCCCTGCTTTTTGGTAATTTGTGGTAATTTGTATAACTTTTGTGGTACTTTGTGACATTTTCCAAATATTTGCAGCATTTGCAGAAATTAAGTATCGGACTTGACTAGGGATACCATGCCAGAAAAACAGCAACTAATGGGCAGTTTCTGACAAAATTGTCAGAAGCTGTGGTGTGTAGTTTCAGACCTATCCCAATCATTCCTTCCTGACGAATGAAACGGCCGTCCACCAGCATGAAGAATTCTGGAATGAGTACCTGACCAAGTTGGTGCTGTGGTAAGATTGCAGTGCCAAACGGTTTTCCTGCCACAATCATTGGAGAGGAGTGAATAATATACAAAGAATAAGCACCACCTTTAGTGCCCATGCCCTTTCCCCTTTTGCCTGTCTGCCATTTTGGGCCCACCATTACCCCTTTCCGCCCACCCAAAGGGAAACAGGAACCTAGCCTAGTTGCTCCTGGGGAGGTTGCTGTGGTGGGGTCAGATCGTCTGCCTCAGCTATAAATGTAGCATCATGATTGACTTTCCCCTCCCCAGCTTCCATTGTGGGAGCAGTTGTAGCGGGAGTAGGCCAATAGAGGAGTGTGCATTGGACATGTGCTGGGAATTTGACATGAGTTTAAGGTGGATCATCATGGATGTGAGAGCTAGAGCAGAGAGAGGGTTGCTCCTTGAAAAGCTATAGACTTAAGGTGGTCACATGTAGGGCTGAAACTTGATTCTCACATTCCTTGATGAGAATCTGGGTTCTTGGGTTGTTCTTGCAAATGAGAACGAGCCGAGAACTGCCTGGATTCTTGCTTAGAAAAATGAGAATTTTGTAAACAGCCCTTCCCGCACTTGCAGACCTGGGAAAGGCCTCCCCCCCTCTTTTTTTTCAACAAACAACCCCTAACTGACTCACCTGGCTGCCTCTCCAACTCCGGAACTGCTCCCGCTTCTGGGTATTTCCCTGCTCAGCTTCTCTTCAGGAGGAGGAGGTAAGCGAGGAGGATGCTTCATTACCAATCCCTTTTGCTTCCCATGGTTTCCTGGTTGGAGAAGTGATGAAAAGACCCTCTGAGGAACACAGCTGTCTCAGCAAGAGCCAAGAGAAGGGAGCTCTGGAGATGGAGAGACTGGTCCAGACTGCTTTGAGTCTTTTGCCACATGTCCTCCATATTTTGGCTCACCTTCTGGAGTATGCTGTCAGGCCAGGCAGATCCCTCTGGCAACCATGGTGACAAGCAGTGCAAGCAGTAGGCAGAAGTGGCACCCACTTTTTTTTTTTTTTTTAAGGCATAGCATTGGTGTGGCACTGGTAACTTGGACATCCCAGGTCAGGAGAAATGGAGCAAGGCAGAGATCCCTCTGGCCTCCATGGTGTCCAGAAGCAGGTAGCAGCAGTGTGGGCCCCCCCTTTTTTTTTTTTTTTTTTTAAATCATGGCATGGTGGAAACAACTAGCCTCTGTTCCCCAGCATTGCCCCTATGAACGGCCAGGCCAGGCCAGGCACCCATCCCCACTCCCGTCAAGCCAATTACTTATAGTTCTGCAGGGTAGCGCACACAGACAAATTCAGTAAAGCATGGAAAATGGCTGTACAGTCATTTTATTTTGCCTCTGCCAGCTAGGGATGGGTGAAGAGAACTGAGTTTGGAAATTTGGTCCGGTTCGGTTTGAAAATCGAGTTCAGTTCGGAAGTTCAGTTCGGTCGACCAAACTATTCAAGTTTGGTTCGAACTCTGAACTTCCGAACAGAGTTTGGAAATTCAAACCCCATTGAACTAAATGGAATATTATCTTATAGGGATGGGCGAACAGAACCGAGTTTGGAAATTCAGTTCGGTTTGGTTCGGTTCAAAAATCAAGTTCAGTTCGGAAGTTCGGTTTGGTCGACCGAACTGGTCGAGTTCGATCCGAACTCCGAACTTCCAAACCGTGTTCGCCTATCCCTACTGCCAGCCAATCTAAACTTGCCATTTGGCTTGTCCATCACTCAACTGTTTACTCCCATACCCCCTTCCTACCATATATGGAACTAAGTTTCAATTCCTAGCTCAGAGAATCTAGGGGGTCAACCATCTGGATCACTCCAGTCATGTGCACAATGGTACCAGCACTCAATTGAAGCTTCCAAATATTTGCAAATTTTTCCGAAGACCGGCTTTGGTACTTGGAACTTCAGAGTTCAGAAATTCAGAACCGAGTACCAGAATCCCCGGTGGATTCCAAAGTTTTCTAAAGACTGAGCTTTAGCTCTAATCTCCTTGTACCTTCTTCAGAGATCCTTGGCCCACTGATGATACTGGTTCATGTCCCTGGAGTATCCCTGCTGGAGAGAGATCTCCTAGAACATGGTCTCATTGTGGTAGCACTTGACCAGTTAGTACTGGACCTTCTGCTTCTCCATCCCCCTCCCCCCAGAGCTGTGAAGGCCTTGGTCTCCTCCTCTGTCCAATGAACATACCATTGTTGGATGGCTCAGCACACTGGAGGTAGAGGAGGTGCTGGTGCTGGTGGTTACCTGGTTTTCATTCTCTGTGGCCACAGCTATGTAATGTAGAAGCTGTTGGAAAAAAGCAGGCATTGGGCAGATACTGCTAACCAGGACAGGGTGGGAAAATACACATTTGAACTTGGTGCCTTTTTAGGCAGACATGAGAGTGAGAATGGAGAGGGAGTAAGAAGCCATCGCTGCTCGGAGCACTTCTGGCTTTTCACCTATGATTGTCTGGTGCGAGTGGACCTGTGTGTGTGCGCACTGTTTCACACACCTAATTGATAGGATGTGGCCACATGGGTGCACATTAGCCTGGAGTTGCCAGCACGACAGGCTTCACGTTCTCCAAAACCCCACCGTGAGTGGGTATTGCGTGTCCATTGAGTGGGCACTGTGGGTGAACACAAAATAAATGGGCAGGTGGACATGCACCTGCTGTGGTCTAATGTGGGCTATCGTCTTGTTTCTTTTCACTGCTATAGACAGACATACACCATCACTCTGCTAGGCAGGTAGACAGGGATCACACATGCATGTAGTTATTTTTGGTAAATGGAGGTCAGACAGACATTAGAGCAGACTTATTGCCATGTGTAGTTTGCAGTCAGTAATCAGTGACTCCTTATTTGGAAGAAAGGAAAGAAAGTATCTTTCATACTTTGTGATTGCCAACACTTTTTTTATTTGCTTCTGTCAGTCTGTGTTAAGTCACTGAGGAAGTAAAAGCAAACAATCTGCTGTATTCACTTCATACATATAATTATAAACTTGCCAGAACCAGGTTAGCCACAAATTAATATGACAGCAACATTCACTTTCACATGGATTATTTATGAATAAACTTCTGCAGCTTTGAGCTACTGATAGGACCAGGTGTTGCTGTATACACCAGTAGAGTTACCATAGTGACAACCAGGCCACAAGGGTGGTCTAAAAGAAATGATAAACTGCAGACATCTTGTTACTCAGCAAGCTATCAAAGTTTGGCATTTAGGAAACATTGGGTACATCTGCAGATGTATCACCCCTCTGGGAAAAGAATGGATGTACTATTTCTGGGGTCACAGGTAAGGAACTATACTAGTGATATATTCACTAGGTTTTCCACCCTTCCTGGATTGCTCTCAAACTTTGTCTTGAGGATCCAATTACCTCCCAAGTTTTTGTTTACATCTTTACAAAATACCTTCCAAGCTCTCAACTTACTGAATATCTACAAGATGATCATTTCTTATGTCTGTGGAAACTTCTGTTCATGGCAACGTTGGAGTTTAAATAATTTAAATCATTTTACCTTTTTAGCTCTTGGAGCTTCTATGAAAACTAGCACCAGATTTTTCAAATAAATAATACAGCATAAAGCCATTTTATCCCTCTGTTTATACTTCCCAACAAAACTATAGCAACAACAACAACAACATTCAAATAAGAAAGAGAAAAAGATGTGAAGGCAAAAGAAGCAAAATAAAAAACTTTTTAGTTTTGTTAAAGCTGCTGCTACAACAAGAAGTTGTGGCCTTTACACAGTCACCACAGCTATCTGCATATTCATATTTGGGCAAAATGGCATATTCATGTTTGCATGCAGAAGAGCAAACATGCTAGTTGTGTGGTGTTGAGAGGGGTCAGGAAGAGGACAGGATTGTTGCTGACAGGACTAAAGAGTCAAAAACCAAAATGTTAATAGGATGTTGTAATGCTGTGATATAAAATAGACTGTATCCTCAAGGCAGAATACATACAACATACAGCATGAGATACTGGAAAGAATGTTTCACAATTATTTTACTGATTCTTTTGTGGTAGTGTCAAAAGAGTATTAAGCACTGTGACTCAGGCAGAATGTACCATCCAAATGGAGAAGAGAAATTTCAGGTACCAAATCCCATAACAAAACTTTTATGCTTTGTTAGAAACAAAACAGTCGGGACAGCCGGGAGGGGGAGGAGGGTGTAGGTGTGGCTATTGGGGTCGTGACAGGCCAGGGGAGTTATGGTCTCAGGGGGAGAGGGAGAGTGGTGAGGTGGGATAGGTGCTTAGTGCACATCCCGCTTACTTCTCCCCCAGCAGATGAGCATGTGGAACTTGTTCAGGGGGCCCCCGATCCGGTTTTGGTGCTGTTAAATGCGAGATCAGTGGCAAATAAGAGGAAAACAGTCCAGGAGGTAATCCTGGACCATGCCGCCGATCTCGCATGTATCATGGAGACCTGGCGGGACAATTAATCGCTGATCTTGTTCCAGTCGAGTATTCCGTGCAGCACCAGACACGGCTGGAGGGACAGAGGGATGGTGTAGCTATTTTTTTTAAAGAGGGGTGGTCTGTGAGGAGGTATTCAGTGCGATCCATGGTAGGTATTGAAGGCCTCTATCTTGTGTTTAATTTGGCAGAGGACAGTTTGGGAGTGCTACTGGTATAACGTGCACCTACCAGTACAGTGGCCTCCCTGTAGGCTCTGGCAGAGACTGTGTCAGAGGTGGTGTTGCAGTCCCCAAGGACAATAATCCTTGGGGACCTCAACATTCATGCTGACGAAGCTCTTGGGGGAGCTGAGCATGAATTCATGGCCACCATGGCAACCATGAGCCTGTCCCAGAGGGTCAATGTCCTGACACATATTGGAGGACATACTTTAGATCTCATGTTTTGCACTGGCCTTGAGGCGGGTGGTCCATTAATGGGGAGATATCAGCTGTGCCCTTGCCATGGATGGACCATTACCTCCTATAGACCGCCCTTCTAGCACGTCTGCCCCCAGAAGGGTGCGGAACCTATTAGGATGGTCCCCCCCGGAGGCTGTTGGACCCAGTGCGGTTTCTAGGTGCTCTGGGGGAGTCACCCTCTGACCTTGACGACCGTCACATCGATGACCTTGTCAAGCTGTGGAACATCTTACTGTCGGAGGCCATCGATGAAATGGCTCCTAGGCATCCATTGCCCAGGTGGATGCTCTGCAGACCTCCTTGGTTCTCCAAGAAGCTGTGGATTCTGAAGCAAGGGGGGGCAATGGTTGGAGCGACGGTGGCGTCGTTGTCAGGCTGAAGCCGACAGATTGCGGCATAGAGCTAGTTTACGAGCCTATGCAATGGCTATGCGGGCAGCAAAGAGCACATTCTTTGCTGCTCTCATAGTATCTGCAAATTCCTGTCCGGTGGAGTTGTTCTGGGTTATTATTATTATTTATTATTAACAAACATTTATATAGCGCAAGCAGTGTACCTGGCACTTTACAAAGTAATAAAATAGACAAGGTCCCTGCCCCTAGGGCTTACAATCTGAGAGACAGGAGCTGGGGGAGAGACTTAGGAAGGGGAACAGAGGGAGAGACAAGGGGTCTAACATTCATGAAGATGCGAGGTCTCAAGTGCACGTACTTGACTTGGTTATGATGAGAATGACAGCAGGTAGGTCCATGTTGCAAGGATAAGGGTAAACCGATCGTAGGTATAGGAATAGTGGCTCAGCAGGATAAAGAGTCAGACAGAGCAGAGCGAAAGAGGTGAGTTTTAAGGAGAGATTTGAAGGTATGAAGGGAGGGGGCAAGGCGGATGTGGACAGGGAGGGAGTTCCAGGTAAGGGGGGCAGCAAGTGAGAAGGGACGAAGGCGCTTAGGGGAGCAGGGAAGGCATGGAAGGGTGAGAGAAGGGACAGAGGAGGAGCGAAGTGCACGGGCTGGAGTATGGAGGGCGATAAGTGCAGAGAGGTAGGGGGGAGCGAGGTTGTGAAGAGCTTTATAGGTGAAGACTAGGAGCTTGTGCAGGATTCGTTCAGGAAGGGGAAGCCAGTGAAGCGAAGAGAGGAGGGGCTGCACATGGTCAAAGCGACTGGCTAGGTAGATGACCCTGGCAGCAGAGTTTTGGACAGAGATGAGGGGAGAAAGGTGAGACCGAGGAAGGCCAGTGAGAAGGAGGTTACAGTAATCGAGGCGAGAGATGACCAGAGCATGAACAAAAGTTTTGGCAGACAAGAGAGAGAGAAAAGGGTGAATCTTAGCAATGTTATGGAGGGAGAAGCGACAGGATTTAGCAACAGAGTCAATGTAGGGTTTAAAAGAAAGGGCTGAGTACGGGGGCTGTTCAGTCCGGCCTCCCTCAACCCTGGAGTTGAGCCATCATCTGCCTGCTGTGACCTTTTTGCGGATTATTTTGTGGAGAAAATTGCTCGTATTCACCAAGATCTCGATGCCACAATTAATACAGTGGAGGAGGTAGAGGCAGCAGAAACCACAACTTGTCTGATTTTGTGGGATCAATTTCAGTCGGTTATGCCCGCTGATGTGGTGGGGGTGCTGGGAGCTGGTCGAGTCACCTCTTCTGAACTAGATCTGTGCCTGTCCTGGCTGATTAAGAGCTGCCAGGAGAAAATGGGGCCATTGTTGGCTGGGGTGGTCTACATGCCTTCCTATGGGAGGGCAGAGTGCCAAGCTGCCACAAGGAGGCAGTGGTACGACCTCTGCTCAAGAAACCATTGCTTGACATTGACTGCCCCACCAGTTATTGGCTTGTCTCTAACCTTCTCTTTTTAGGGAAGGTTATTGAATGGGTAGTGACTCAGAAGCTCCAAGTAGGGATGGGCAAACGCGGTTCGGAAGTTCGGACTTCGAACCGAACTCGACCAGTTCGGTTGACCAAACCGAACTTCTGAACCAAACTTGATTTTTGAACCGAACCAAATTTCTGAACTTGGTTCTGTTCACCCATCCATAAAAGATAATATTCTATTTAGTTCAATGGGGTTTGAATTTCCGAACTTTGTTCAGATATTCGAAGTTCGGACTGAACTCTAATAGTTCGGACGAACGAACCGAACTTCTGAACCAAACCGAATTTCTGAACCAAACAGAACCAAATTTCTGAACTCGGTTCTGTTCACCCATTCCTAGGTCAAAGGGCATCTCGACCACGTCGGTTATCTGGATCCCTCGCAGTCTGGCTTTTGTCCGGGGCATGGCACTGAGACAGCATTGGTGGCTTTGGTGGATGATCAGTGCTGTGAAAAGGAAAAGGGTCGATTTACCCTTTTGGTCCAGGACCGGCCCCAGGCATGTGCCACATGTGCAGCCGCACATGGCCCCGCCGCCAACTGGGACCCCGCACTTGCCTGTCTGGGCAGCAGGCTGCAGCCAGCTTCTCACCCAGAAAGTGATTCTTCCTCCCCTCCCTGGCTCCAGACCCCATCCCTCACCTGCCTCTGCCTGCTAGTAGTGCTGCAGCAGCAGCAGCGGGGACACTGGATCGGGCTGGGAGATAAGGCTGTTTACAAACAGCTCCTCCCCAGCGCAGATCAGAAGATTGCTATCTTGTAAAGAAGGTTCTTCGAGATGGCTCCCAACATTCTCACAACTGGGTTGTGCGCGCTCACCCTGTTCAAATAATAGACCACATGATGGTCTTGAGTTCCTCTGGTATAAAAAGAACCCGCCCCCTCTGAATGACAGTTCCTTTCAACCCTTTCTAGAAATATAAGAAAAGAATTCCATGCGGGGCTGGAAGGGTGGGTATTGTGAGAATGTTCGGAGCCATCTCAAAGAACCTTGTTTGCAAGGTAGCAACCTTCTGTTCTTCTTCGAGTGGCTCCTCACACGATATTTTTACATGGCTCCGCTGGGTGGGGAGCCCATGGGTGCGCCAGTGCATGAATGGGGCATGCACACAGCTGCACACACATCCCCACTCACCCACTACTCATCCACACCCACATAGTAACCACCATTTCCCCCGATTGCACCATGCGTGGGGATGGGGGGGGTGAGGGGGGATGCGTGTTAGGCGGGCACGCACGTACCACCACTCACCATAGGCACATGCACCACGTCATTCACATGGGGTTCCCCCACCCATGAACACACAGAAATCTGCGTGTTTATGACTGGGAGGAGAGACCCGTGTAAAAAGGGCCACATTCTCATAACTGTCTTACTTATATTATCTTAGGTAGGAATTTAGGATGTAAAGCAATATCTATTCTGTCTTGGAAAATAAATCTGCAAATATGGTTCTGAGATTATTATGGCTGCTATTTCACTAACTCTTCTTAATGAAGTTATTGCTAACAGGAATACTGTCTTTAAACCCGCACCCCATAACCAGTTCATTTGCACCCCCATATAATCAATTCACGCTGCCCCGTGGGCACAAATTAAATGGTTATGGGTGGGGGCAGCGTGAATAGATTATATGGGGGCGGGGGCAGAAATGAACTGGTTATGGGGTGGGGGCAGCATGAACTGATTATGGGGGCACAACTGAACTGGTTATATGTCTCTTTTCATGGCATAATGCGCTTAATAAGCTAGCTGCATTTTGGGTGTCTTGTGTGTGTGATAGCAGCACCTCTGGACTGGTCACACCGCATGCGTGCACAAGGCACAGGCGGCACTGGCAGCAAGAAGCAACAGGCCCTGGAGGCCAGACTGGCTAAGCTCACCCCCTGGCCCCTCCTCCAGTAAGGCAGTGGACGCAGTCAGTCTCTCTGTGCCTGTGTCACTGCCCGCTTGGCTGCCCCTGCAGTGGAACCACTCCTGGGGAGTGGTGGTAGACACTCAGCTGGGGAGGGGGGGAAGCATTAGGAGGCCATGCTTCTCCATGGTTGCTTGGAGAGGTGGAGAATGGGAATCTTTCCTGTCCAGAGGGAGTAAGTTTTATGTAAATGTATATATTTGCATAATTAGGTGGTGCCTAATTATGCAAATTAGACCCTGCACCAAGACTTCGCACATGGCCTCACAAACCCTGGGGCCGGTCCTGTTTTGGTCCTATTAGATCTGTCGACTGCATTTGATACTGTTGACCATGAGATGTTAGTGATGCACCTGCGGGACAGTGCAGGGGTGGGCTGGATCATTCTTGAATGGTTCCGCTCATTTCTGACTGGGAGAACTCAGCAGGTGGTACTCGGTGATTATTTTTCATCTCACCGAGATCTCTTGTGTGGGGTCCCTCACGGTTCTGTCTTGTCCCCTCTCCTGTTCAACATGTACATGCAGTCACTCGGTGAGGTGATCAGAGGGTATGGGGTGAGATGTCATCAGTATGCAGATGACACCCAACTGTACCTCTCATTTTCAGCTGACCCAGGCCCGACTGTCTTTGTGCTTACCCGGTGTTTGGCAGCTGAGCGGGACTGGATGAGGGCTAATCGACTGCAACTGAATCCTGACAATATGGAGGTGATGTTAGTGGGTAAGTCGATGGAGGTGATGGCCCCCTCGGTTGAAGGGGTTTGTCCTCCACTGGCTTCCCAGGTGCGGAACCTGGGGGTGTTCCGATGCGCAGCTCCGCCTGGATCGCCAGGTGGAGACTGTGGAGAGGAGTGCCTTCTGCAGTTACATCTGGTGTGGTGGCTTTGACCGGTGGTTTTGGTTCCGGATCTGCCCATGATCATCCATGGTTTTATCACCTGTCAGTTAGACTACTGTAACGCGTGCTATGTGGGACTACCGATGGTGATGGCACGGAATCTGCAGCTGGTGCAGATTGCAGTGGCTTGGCTCCTGGTGGGGCTGGGTCGCCGGGAGCACATTACACCCATGTGCCGATCTCTTCACTGGGTCCAATCTGCACTGGGTCCACATTACACCCATGTTCCGATCTCTGCACTCTGCCAGTAGTCTCCTGGGCCCGATTCAAAGTGTTGGTTTTGACCTATAAAACCTTACATGGTCTGGGCCCTGCCTATTTGCAAGACTGCCTCACTCCCCAGGTTCTGGACTGGTCCCTGCGGTCATCGGGGGTGCCCTGTTAGAAGTCCCTCGGGTTTCCCAGGGGGCCACGTAAGACAGGGCATTCTCGGTGGCTGTGCCACGTCTCTGGAATTCCCTCCCAGTGGTGACCTGTCTGGCCCTGGACCTTCCAGTTTTCCATAAGAATTGTAAGACGTGGCTGTTCCGTCGGGCATTTGGTGAGGGAGAAGGGTGAGGGTGGATGGGGTGGGGTTTGGGTTTTTTCTTTCTCCTCAATTTTATTGTTATTATTGTGATATGATTCTTTTTTATGTTTTATTGTATTTTATTTAATTGACTTTGTTAGCTGCCCCGGGCTGCCTGTGGCAGGAGGGGCAGGGTATAATTTTTTAAAATAAATAAATAAATAGGTCTTTTCAGAGACCCATGGAAGTCACCTCATGATAACCCTGTGAATGGGTTACATTTTGGCTCAATGAGCAGCCCACCTTGTTACTAATGAGTAAACGTTTCCAACTCAAAAACCAGGATTGAGATCTCGCTGAAGTCTTGATCCCAGTATGCGTTGTTAGTGGGGGTGGGGGGGAAATCTGTTGGCGAGAAGAAAAATTTAAAAATATCACTCCCCAAAATCACTCCAGTAGGCTATTTTTGCACATGTACAGTGATTTTTTACAAGCACAAATGTCTACTTTCCTTAACCAATATGGCAGCAATAGTGTCACCACCATTTTGCTAAAGGACATCAGATTATGCACCATGTTTAACCAAAATGGCATTGATGCTATTGAACTATTGCAGCTGGGCCCTGCAGGTGGGGCTCTGCTGCTGGGGTGCTCATTTTGGCAGAGAGGGGGAGCCGACATCACCTAACCCCCTTCCTTTCCCCTGCAGGTATTTCTCCCAGGGCTGGACCCTGGGGGCACCAGCCTGAAGGGTAACACCCAAAGGGTGTTGGCTCTTGCTTGAGTCATTTGTGGGAGCCGTGGTGTCCAGGACACATTGTCAATCACTTTTGGCTGAATTCAGACCTGTGCCGCATCGCTGCCTGCTACTGCCAGCTCCATGTGGATCACAGTCCAGGGCTGGGAGCCCCTTGAGATAGACATCTCCCGGCCCCAGGTGATATCACTCCCCCCTCCCTTGTGGGAGGAGAGATGGCGGGGCTGGGATGGCCCTTGTGCATGGACTGCTAGGAGTCAGACGGGGATATCTGGGGCTCAGCAGCACCGCAGGCACAATCTGCAGTCCGTGCCACTGGGACAGTGAGGTGTGTGATGGTGAGATGGGTATTTTTTTAGTAAAGGCTTGTGAGGGGGTCATGTGTTTTGGGTAAGGGGTATTATGTTGTGGGAAGTTGGGGATTTTCTCTGGCCTCTGTGTGAAGGGAGCTGGAGAGGGAGTGGGTTGGGGAGGGGGATCTTTTTCCCCAGTGTGAGGGGGGAGGGGGGAAAGAGTCCTGAGGTGGAGGTGTGAGAGGGTGAGATATGGTCCTTATTGGGGGGGCGTGAAATCTGTGAGACAGGTCAGGTGTTTTCTGCCTGTCCCTTTCACTTCCCCCCAAGCAGCTGATGAAACGGCTTGTGATCAGAGGACCCCTGGCTGGAATATGATGCCACTGAATGCAAGGTTGCTGGTTAATAAATCCATTGCAGTCTAGGAGTTAATCCTGGACCATGACGCCAACCTTGTGTACATTACAGACACCTGGCTAGATGATGAATCGGGGCCTATTTTGGCTGACCTCGTGCCGGCCGGATACTCTGTGCAGCATCAGCCTCAGTCAGAGGGTTGGGGGGGGGGAAGATGATGTAGCCATTACTTTTAAGGATTCATGGTCTTTCAGGAGGTATCTGGTACAGGTCATATTGGGGGTAGAGGGCCTCCATCATGTGTTTGATTTGGTGGGGGACAGATTGGGTGTGTTGCTAGTATACCGTGCACCTACCTGTATGGCAGCAACCCTACTCGCCCTGATGGCTGGTGTCAGATGTGGTGTTGTGCTCCCCGAAGATGCTAGTCTTGGGGGACTTCAAAATCCATGCTGATGCCAGTCTCGGTGGTGCAGAGCATGAGTTCATGGCCTTCATGGGCCTGTCCCAAATTTTCAACAGCCCAATCCTGAATCTGATTTTTTGCACCAGCCTTGAGACAGGGGATTCATTGATGGGGGAAGTGTCAGTAGAACCCTTGTCATGGATGGATCATTACCTCCTGCGAGCATGTCTCCTGGTGCATATCACACACACACACACACACACCTGGGGGTGTAGAACCGATTTGGATGGTTTGCCCCCGGAGACTAATGGAACCTGAGTGATTCCAGAAAGCTCTTTGGGAGTTACCCTCTGATCTCAATGACCATACGCTTGATGACCTCATGACTTTATGGAACTGATGGAGGCCATCGACCGGACGGTTCTGAGGTGTCCACTCCCTCGATGACAGCTCCTCAGGCTTCCGTGGTTTACAGATGGCCTGAGATTGCTAAAGCGGGAAGGGAGGCAGTTGAAGCCATGGTGGTGCCGTTCGCCTGTTGAAGCCAGCAGATTGCAGTATAGAGCCAGTTTACGTCCATATGCTGTAGCTGCAAGGGCACAAAAGGGAGTTTTTTGCTGCCTGTATAGACTCTGCAAAATCTCATTCAGCAGAGCTTTTCCAGGTGGTGAGGGGATTGATCGGTCCTCCCTCTCTATGCCTGGAACTGGAGGTATCTAATGCCCACTGTGACATGTTTGGTGATTATTTTGCAGAGAAAATCACTCGGATTCACCACAACTTCGACGCCACACTTATTTCAGTGGGTGAACCAGAGGTTGTGGAAGCCCCGCCTTGTCCTATTTTGTGGGATCAATTTCAGTTGGATGTTTTTGGGGCTGTTAGGGCCACCTTTTGTGAACTTGACCCATGCCCATCATGGCTGGTTAAGGCCAGCAGGGAGATAGTGGAGCCGCTGCTGGTGGGGGTGATCAGTGCCTCCGTTCAGGAGGGTAGAGTGCCAGTCTTCCTCAAAGAGGTGCAGCCTCTCCTAAAAAAACCTATCACTTGACATTGATTCCCTCTCCAGTTATCGGCCGGTCTACAACCTTCCCTTTTTAAGGAAGGTTATTGAGCGGGTGGTGGCCCAGAAGCTCCATCTAGACTGCACTGGTTATCTGGATCCTTTTCAGTCCAGTTTTCATTTGGGCTATGGCACAGTGACTGTGCGTATGGCCTTGGTTTACAACCTTCACCGTGAATTAGATCAGGGTCGTTCGACCCTGCTAATTCTGTTAGCAGTATCTATCAGCTGATTTCGATATTGCTGTCCATGAGATGTTGGTGACTCGCTTGTGGGATCAAGCTGGAATGCGCGTGATCATCCTTGATTGGTTCCGCTCCTTTCTGGCTGGGAGAACTCACTTTGTGGTGCCTGGAGATTGTTCTTCATCTCCATGGGACCTCAGTTGTGGTGTCCTGCAAGGTCCTATTTTGTCCCCACTCTTGTTCACCGTGTATATGCAGCCACTTGGCTAGGTTGTGAGATGGTATGGGGTACATTGTCATCAATATGTTGATGACACCCAACTCTACCTCTCATTTTCATCTGAACCAGACCCGACAGTCTCAGTGCTTACCTGATGACTGGCAGCTGTTGGGGATTGGATGAGGGCGAGCCGACTAAAGCTGAATTCCAACAAGATGAAGGTGATGGTGGTGGGAAGGGCAGTGAATGTGGTAGTTCCCATCACTGATGGGGTCTGCCCTCTGCTGATAACCAGGGTCTGTAGTCTGGGCGTGCTCCTCGATCCACAGCTCCATCTGGATTTCCATGTGGGGGCTGTGTCAAGGAGTGCATTTCGCCATTTACATATCATGTGACAGCTTCGTCCATATGCTTCAGATAGTGACTTGGCCACCATCATTCGTGCTTTCATTACCTTGAGATTGGACTATTGCAAAGCACTCTACTTGGGACTACCTATGGTGACAGTCCAGAGACTGCAGCTAGTGCAGAATGCTGTGGCCCATCTCCTTTCGGGAATGGGTCACCGTGAGCACATTTCACCAGTGCTCCGAGCTCTGCACTGGCTGCCTATAGTCTTCCAGGTCTGATTCAAGGTATTGGTTTTGACCTATAAATCCCTATACAGCTTTGCCTCGACTGAACTGCAGGACCGCCTCACTCTCCATGCTCAGGAGTGGCCTCTACAATCTGCTGGGGGCGTCCTTCTTGAGGTCCCCCATGTGGCCCGGGGAGCCACTATGAAGAGAGCATTCTCGCTGGCTGCACCTAGGCTGTGGAACGCCCTCCCAGTGGAGGCCTGGGTGGCCCCAGATCGCCACTCCTTCCGTCATATGTGTAAAACCTGGCTGTTCCACCTGGATTTTGGGGAGGGAGATGGGGTGTATGGTGGGATGGGGGGGGCAATTTGGTTTGGCTTTCCCTTTTATTGTATTTTATGGTTTTATTGTTTTTATGTATTTTGATATTGAAAGCTGCCCCAGGCTACTTGGAGCAGGAGAGGTGGGATATTAAATGATTTTATAAATAAACAAACAAACAAGTAAATAAATGACTTTTTTGGTTAAGGCCAGAAGCGACTGCACAACACAGCCCGGCAGGCATTTTGTGCATACATGCACAATGATTTATTTATTTTTTTCTCACCGAGAACTCAGCAAATCAATCCTGTTTCTCAGCTCATTATGGGATGAACTGAGAACTGGGATTTTGACAAGAAAGCTTGCTTTTGTGAGCTCCCATTTCAGCCCAAGTTACAATCGGATTGTTTTGATGCTGTATTGCTGATTGTTTCCATATGATACAGCAGGTCAGATGTCACAGTAATTCCACTGTACAGTGCCTGTAGTGAGGCTGTGTCAGGCAAAACAAACAGTGTGTCAGTACAGGCCGGCGGGGAGGGGAAAGAGAGGGAACGTTAAAAGCATGATTGCATCTCGGGCTGCCAATTGTGATCACTAAGGGCCTTTTTAAACAAGTGGGATTTCTTCCGCAGTTTAAACCTGCGGTTCTTGGACACCTCCGCGGGACACTTTAGACACTCCTCCGTGAACCAGAAGTTGCCCGGAAGCCATTAGAAACAGTGGTGCTGGGCAACTCCCAGGTGTTTTGATACGTGGCATAGTAAGACCTCAATTATCAAGGTCTTAACCTATGCCACATTTTAAAACACCTGGGAGTCGCCCGGCACCACTCTTTAATCCCGCTTGTTTAAAAAGGCCCTTTCACACAACACAGCACTTCATACACAGATAATTCCTCTGATAGGGCTTTGTTTGGTGCTTCAAGAACATGGAGTAACCAACCAGGGGCACTGGGGGGGGGGGGGGAGGAGGGGGCACTGTGAAAGCCATAGCTGCTAGCTTCTGAACATACAGCAGATTCTATTCTTCCTCTGTTTCAAAATCAGACATACATACACCTCGAAGCCCACACATTTTCACTCCAGAGCCTGCTGCTCTTCTGCCTACCATTGCCTGCCACACTCTCTCTTTCTTATGTATGCCAATCACTTCTCTAATGTATGGGGGTCATCTAAGTGTTAGAACCACCGATGAGAATACCTGCAAACTGCTGCCCATGAGGGAGAGAGACAGCTGGCACCATTCCCCCAGAGGGAGTCAACTAATAAATGGGACACTTAATTCACAGCCAAAGTTTGGGGATGGAAAAGTGTCAGAAAGCTAAAGTAAAACTGCTGTTTTGGCGTATTGAAGGCATGCAAGTGAATGCCCATTGATATTAATGGAACAAACTTGTCAATTGAATGAATGGCAATCAGAATTTTAAACATAAATTAAATAAAAACAAAATGAGAATGTTCCCTCCTCCACATCCCTAAACTCTCAGGCTCATACTGAGGTTCAGGGTAAATAGCTGAAGGATCACGGGCCAGGTTATTGGATAAGAAGTTTATTCACTTTATTTGTAGTTTTGATTTTATTTTAATCCAGTAGACCTGGGCTGTAGGTGAACTAGTATTAAAAGACTATGAATGCTTTAGGATGGATGCATTACCGGCTGGAAGTAGGGGTAGATCCCGAGAAGGTTTGTCTTGCTTTAGCAGCAGGAAACTGGGGGTTTCATGTATGTTATTACCCAAACTTCCCCATTTTATATGTGATGTCAAACTCAGATTTTTGAGCTATACTCTCTTGATCCTGAATGTTTATATTCCACCTGCAGGAACAAAAACCTATGAGGATAGTATGTGGGGAAATCTTTTGATCTTGGTTAATGCCCTACAAGAACGATATCCAGGGGCTTTGGTTTTACTGGCAGGAGAGTTTAATACCAGACTGGGCCGACGAATAGGGAGCTATTCCAATTTTAATTTATGGTTGGACATCGATTGCCCCTTGTAAAATGATAGAATCTCAAGGGATGCAGGGCTTAATAAAAGCGGAATATCGTTTGTCAAATTATTGTATCATGCTAATCTATGCTTGTTAAATAGTAGATTTGTTAGTGAAAACCCAGGTGAGCTAACCTTTTTTCCCCCCTAAAAGTGGAAATCATGGCTCTTTTTCCCAATTTAGAGAATCACATGGTGAACTTTGCTAATGGCACACAGCCAGAGAGTGATCACTTCACTTCTGCCACACTTCTGGAACTTTGCTAATGGCACACAGCCAGAGAGTGATCACTTCACTTCTGCCACACTTCTGGAACTTTACTATAGGCACACAGCCAGAAAGTGATCACTTCACTTCTGGCACACAGCCAGAAAGGTGTGCAGCTAATATTATCTTTCCACAGGGATGTTCAGCAACTAGGGTAGTCGAGTGGAAGTAATGGTGAAACAAGATTGAAAGGTGGAAACGTTAGGAAAAAGTGGAATGGAGGGATTGAGGAAAGTTTACAGGCAGTCCTGAGTTTGAAACAAGGGTGACAGTGTTATGTATCAATTAGGCAATATTGACCATGATCAGAGACACAAGCAGGATCAGGTTTGGACAACTCAGTTCAGGTTCTTCAGCCACAGGTCTCAGGCTGACACTATCCAACTAGGCCCATGAGAATAAAGTTGTCAAAATCACTTTCTAAGCAGAAAATGTATTTCCAAGGCCACAATAGAAAACCCTAGACAGCCACTATCTCTGAGAACACAGAAATAGGCCTAAGAGAAACAAAGGGAGTTTGTAAGAAAGCGAGGTGCCCTCCCCTACAAATAAACAGTAACTCCCTAAAACTCCCTGAGAACTCCAAAATAGCTTGGTGGCCGTGCTCCAAGTGATAGCATTATGAATAGCCAGCTTATTCTCTGCACCTGGCAAAGGGGACCCTGCAACATGTATCCCTAATAAATGAAGCTATAAAAGGGAAAGTTCAGCCCCTTGCCCCTTGTCATTAGCGCTAGCGGCCACTAGCATTGCAGTGAGCCGTGTGGGCTTTTGACCCTTACCGTCGCTCTCAAAAGATCCAGAGACCCCCGGGCCAGCCATCTGCTGGGCCCTCTCCCCTTCTCCTCTGAACCAGCCTGCGTCTCGGACTGTGCCTCTGACACGTAAGATATCATGGGTTACTGGGGTTTGTAACTGAGAACACTGCCATGTCCAGATGTTAAGTGTCTATTCAATAAAACTGAGTTGTACCTCTATACTTTGGCTTGTTAATTGCAACCTTCGATCCCGTTTGGGTAAATTGAGGCACGCCACCTCATTGGTCCCTTGGAATCCCGTTTGGGTAAATTGAGGCACGCCACCTCATTTGTCCCTTGGATTCCTTTCAATTGGTGCAGAATGCGGTGTGGGGGAACATAGCTGGAAAGCATTCCCCTGGTTGCAATTAACAGTCTTGAAAGCTGCAGGTGTGCAATTGCAAGTGCATGCCTTGTGCCAAAGTTGGAAATCAAATTGCATAATAAGGATAAGACACTTTCTCTGGACGGGTAGTCCCCCACTACTTGGATTTCTATGGCTTGGTTTAAGAGGAAGAATGTGGGAGGGGTCCCCATTGAGCATTGGGATAAAATAGAGTCTGTCCCCAGGTTACATGAGTTCATAGCTAAGCAAGGACTTTGCCCCTGGACTGATCAGGTTTTTACAAACCCCATTACTGAAGAGCAGGTATTTGAGGTTTGGGATAAATATGTGTCTTTGTATGCCCCTAAGAAGGCACACAAAATCTCTGCTGTCATCTGGCTTCTCTGGAGGGCTGTGCAGGATGCTGTAGCACAGATCTCCACTTTAATTAACAATGCAAAAGTTACAGATGTGTTAATGGGAGATCTCAAGCGCAGAGAGCAGCAAAGTGTCAGTTGGCGCAATGAACTGTCCTGTCAGCAACTCAGACAAGCCACTGAATACAAGGAACTCAAAGAACAACTGGCATCATTGCAAAAAGATTATAGGCAACTTCAAAGAACTAATCAGAATAACCTTACCAAGTTGCAGGAAAGTGAAGCAGGTCTGAGATTACTAATAAATCAAGTCAAAAAGTTCAGGGAAGGAGACCCCGTATCTCATGTAAAATGCCAAAAAAAAATCAGTGCTCTCACACAAAGCTTAAAGAAAAAACATGCCATCATTTCAGCTAATAAAAAAATTCCTGTCTCCCAGGGCAGTAAAATAGACCCAGATGTACCCTTTAATGATGATTACCCCTCGGATGAGGAGGAACTTATAACCAGCATTTGTATGCCCACGGCCCCTGATCAGATGCTTCCCCACACCCCTAAGGAAATTGCAACTCTCCCGCCTCCCTGGGATCCAGGCCCTTTAATAGACACTGCTGACACAGACAAAGTTGCCACTGTGGTTGCTAACCCTGCTCCCACAGAAGGCAATGTCTCCCTTCAGGAGCACTGGCAACCTCAGCTAGAGAAAGATGCCTGTCATTCAGGTCGCCCAGGAGGAGTAAGTTCCTCTGGCCAGCTCAGGGACTTTTATCCCTTCCCCCAAAATGCCAAGGGTCCTGTAGGGTCCCCCAGGATTCCCCCTCTATGGCCAAGTTTCCAGGACAGGACTTGGAGTGAGCTACTGACATTCACCAACTTGTTTTGGGGCATGTATTTCATCCATCTCTCTGCCCTAACAAGCAACAGTGGCCCTTGGCCCATGCACACCTAATCCAACCTGAAGTAACCGCACCCGCTCCTGTGTGTGTGTGTGTGTGTGTGTGTGTGTTTGTGTGTTGAGGATGGGAATACAGAACAGTGATGTTGGAAAAAGGATTTTAAAGATAGTTCTTGAAGGATAGGATTAACACTGCATAAATGGGCATGGAGTAGCATCTATGCAAGGAGAGAAAACCCAGGCTAATCCTAAATCCAGTTTGGGAAGGGGTTCAGGCAGAGGCCAGGATGGACTTCTAAATCCACCTTCCCCAGGCCTGTAGGCACTGGACTAGGCTTTGTGTGTTCCCTACCCCACAAGCAGAGTTACATGTAAGTTAGAAAGAAGGCTAGAGAAAGTGTTTAAAAAGGGGTAACAAAGATTGCTTTTATTGTTGTGATTAGTAGTGGTGTGTGTTCAGGTATTTTGTTAAAAATAGAGCCTCATTTACACTGTTTTTGCCACCATTTATTTTTGCCAGCAACAGCTAAAACTGTCTGTAAGGAGGAATAAAATTAGCAGTCTTAAAAATCATGTACTTCCCCAAGCATGTGTTGTTTATTTGCCTTTGACCATGCTTCAGTGCTACTATGAGTAATTTGTGTGCGTGTTTGACTATGTGGGATGTGTGAGATGGGGTGGATGTATATTTGTATGCTTAAGGAGCCCCCCTCCCGATGTGGGTATGTGTATGAGGGACTCTGCCTGAGTGCCCTGAGATGTTAAATTCTGAGTTCTGCAGGAATTCATGAGATTGTAGTTTCCCACATTGGCTCTAGGTTTTGTAAAAAACAGGTAGTGTTTTTTATAGCAAGAGGTTTGCATTTATGTGTGTAAGTTTAATACTGAATGTCTGCAAGAAACAATGTATGCCTGCTTCATGTGAATATAGGGGTGTTTAAAGCTTGTAAGGTTTTTAAGTGAGAATGTATGTATGAGTTTAAGGATTTTCTTTGTGTGCTTTCACATCACACATACAATAATAAAATTCAATAAAAAAAATTTTTTTGTTTAAAAATACAAGACCCCAACAACAGTTTTTAAAAACATCTTTAAAAATCCCATATCCCCTCCACCTCCCCTCCCCTCCCCTCCGAAGACTTGGGCAAACAGCCAGCCTTGCATTAATATTGAAAGGTATTTTTGACTGCTTGTTATACAGCTAGAAAAAGTTTTTGATTTGTAAAATCATTGGTGATGTCACACACATGCTTGCCCTTCACACACTTTTTTCTCTTTCTTTCTTCCCTCAAACTTTTCTCTCTCCAACTGTAACATTACACCCTTGCCCATTTTACTGCTTTCACTTACAGTCTCAGTTTGTGAACTGCTGATTGGTGGGAAAAAAAAAAAAAAAAAAATGTGGGAGAAAGCATAAGCATGAGCTGCTGACCTCATGTATGTGTTCCTGCAGCTAGTTTTGTTTGGTTTTAAAACATCAGGGAAATGCCTTGGATTGCGGACACTTCTCTCTTTAAAATGGGTTTCATCCAGGAAAGTGTGAATAACCAACCAATTCCTTTTCAGGTAATTATAAAGGTCATATACAGGCCAGGTCTGTCTCTCTTTTTCTTTAAGCAGGAAAGAAGTTTTGGATGTTCTAAGAAGGCCCGGTTAACTGCAGGGGTGTTTTTGTTTTTGTTTAGATTTTGTTTTATTTTTGCCATGGCTGTTTTGTCATTCAGTGTTGTGTGTCTGTCTGTGTAATTTGTCATTCACTGTTGTGTGTCTGCTTATGTAATGTGAAATAAGGCACATAAGTGGCAGAATGTAAAAATAATTAAAACGGCTGCCCACATTTATTCTGTACTTTCAGTGCACAGTAAGGGCAGAATAATGCATGCAGTCATATGGGTTTCCCCATAATCATTGGAAGGCAGGTTCTCAGTTAACCTCTTCATCGCCATTTGTGTCCCGATATGTTTGTTTGTTTTGTTTTTGTTTACAGGGTTCTTTTTCTCCTAAGCATTTTATGGAGTAACTGAGAAAAGAGAACAAGAAAGGAAAGCAGGAGATATATAACCTGACTTGTTGCAGATTTTGTTTTAATCCAGTGCCATCATGCTGCCAGTGATTTGGATCCTGTGCATGGTTGTTACAAAAGCCTGTGGAATTTTGACTACAGATATGGATTCAAATAAAACAAACAAGGCCCCAGTCCTAGATGAAATGCAGTAATACCGGAGGGAGACTGAGAGGACATTGAAATATCAAGTTTGGATTTTCAAAAAAATAAATAAAAATTAAATAAAAACATTGCCTTCTCATCTCGGCCTGCCCTAGCTGGAGTAAAAGTTTCATGGACATGGACTCCTTTAAGACAATGACACCTCTGCTCCTGACTTGATGAACAGAAATAAACAATGGAACACAGCTTGGTGAGGTGTACGTTTAAATGGGGACACGCTCAAGGGACATTTGTATGTTGTTAGAAATGGGAAGAGGATGTATAATTGTGGTTGTTCAACTGAATTTACTACTTCAGTCTGTTGAGGCACCTGATTATGGTGGAAATAAGGTACGGAGTGGGGGAAAAGGAAAAGAGATGCAAAGAATTCCTGAAAACAATTATTAAAAATTATGGGGTAGCAATAAAACCTCATACCATACACTTTGAACATAATGGAAATTCCATTATAACACTACATGGGTGGTAAGTTTGAATAATACAAGTGGGAAATGTACATATGGTGGTCCAATTTAAGACAAGGAATTGAAAAAAATGGTTGGGAAGTGTTGGGGACCTCACTTGGGGTTCTAAATGGATTTGAGTTAGCAGGAAATGCAACAGTTATTCACATAACAGTCTTATGGGAATCTGAAGTGTTGCATGAGAGGTTCGTGCAGGGCCTGCAGGAAAACAGTGCAAGACCACTCACAAACCTGCTCTATGTTAACTATACATATGCAGCCATGCACCTGGACCTCTGTGTGTTCTGAAATAGTGCTTTAAGCCAGGACACCTGAACTGAGCCTGATGGTGGTGGTGTTCTCATTGCATTGTTGCTGCTGTGCTGTGCTGTGCCTTACTTTACTTTTTGTATTGCAGATCACCCCGACAGACTTATTTTCCCATTTACACTGTATTGGGAAGAAACAAGATTGTTTTGGGACAGCCTCAGTATCCCAGGTTGTTTTAATTCCTAGGCAATTCTTGTTAATTGAATTCATGAAAGTGACTTGAGAAGGGGATACCACCGGTCACCTTCATGCCTGACAACATCTGGGGTGTAAATGGCTTGGCCCCCTAGGTTACACCCTGCTTATTAAAGAGATGTTGTATTGGAGGTCACACAGGGCAGGATGCGTGACTTAATAAAATTATTAAATCTGTCATGATCTTTCATGGAGGCAACACAGCCAGCATACAAAGGAGCTCACATGTAATGACACTTGTTTTCACTAAACACAGCCAGCATACAAAAAGGCCCATGTGTAGCAACCTTCCTTGTATTAAACACTTTTTTGTATTTTTCACTTTCATATTTACTGGACACATATATGCATTTATAACTAACAAAATTAAGTGGTAATTTGTTTTAATAAAAATGATTATACTAATAACTGATATTCAATATTATAGTTTATTAGAAATGTATTTGATTTAAAATCAATATTAAGATTTACATTTGTATGTAACCTTTAGTAAATATAACATTAAGTATTGTATTTAGTTATTAAAAATGTGATTTGTAACTCCATTTAAGGTAGCATTAACATTTACAAATGTATGTAACAAATTTGGGTACAATTTACTTCGTGTTACACCTTCATTGATACATATTTTTGTATGTGCTGCCATGTAAACAGGCAGCAAAGCGGGGACTGTTATGTATCAATTAGGCAATATTGGCCATGATCAGAGACACAAGCAGGATCAGGTTTGGACAACTCAGTTCAGGTTCTTCAGCCACAGGTCTCAGGCTGACACTATCCAACTAGGCCCATGAGAATAAAGTTGTCAAAATCACTTTCTAAGCAGAAAATGTATTTCCAAGGCCACAATAGAAAACCCTAGACAGCCACTATCTCTGAGAACACAGAAATAGGCCTAAGAGAAACAAAGGGAGTTTGTAAGAAAGCGAGGTGCCCTCCCCTACGAATAAACAGTAACTCCCTAAAACTCCCTGAGAACTCCAAAATAGCTTGGTGGCCGTGCTCCAAGTGATAGCATTATGAATAGCCAGCTTATTCTCTGCACCTGGCAAAGGGGACCCTGCAACATGTATCCCTAATAAATGAAGCTATAAAAGGGAAAGTTCAGCCCCTTGCCCCTTGTCATTGACGCTAACGGCCACTAGCATTGCAGTGAGCCGCGTGGGTCTTTGATCCTTACCGTCGCTCTCAAAAGATCCAGAGACCCCCGGGCCAGCCATCTGCTGGGCCCTCTCCCCTTCTCCTCTGAACCAGCCTGCGTCTCGGACTGTGCCTCTGACACGTAAGATATCATGGGTTACTGGGGTTTGTAACTGAGAACACTGCCATGTCCAGATGTTAAGTGTCTATTCAATAAAACTGAGTTGTACCTCTATACTTTGGCTTGTTAATTGCAACCTTCGATCCCGTTTGGGTAAATTGAGGCACGCCACCTCATTTATTCATTTCAACAGTATAAAACTAATATAATACAGGCTGACCGGCCAGAAACGGTCATAGGGAACTGTGAAATGTTGGTGGAGTGACTGCTCCCTTTTTTGACTAGAGAAGTAGGTCCCTTGGAAAGAAACATCCAAATGAAACAGGCATGGTGGTTTGATAAGGAACGTTACCTAAAAAAGGAGCGAGCTGCGGGCCTGTTTATGCCTTTTTACAAAGACAGCTATATCTTGAGCTGCCATGAAATTCTTTGAGACTAGGCATAGTTATAGAAGTTACTGGTAAATTTAAGAAGGGGTTATCAGAGGAAAGGTTGGAACAGCTTATTAAAGAGCATAGAGGATCGGGACTTATCCCTCTTTTGCAATATGATCAAGAATTCAGATTTGGGCTATTGCCCAAATGTAATCCCCCCTAGTACCAAGGAACAAATGGAAGGAGCATTTTTATACTCTTTACGCAGTAACTGAGAAAACTCTGGATCAAGTGGCTCCCATAGCTTTTGATACACCCAGTGAATGGCTGCCCGTCATAATGGAGGAGGTCAGAAAACTGATCTCGCAAATTAAAAATAATAAGGCCCCTGAAGGAGACTTTATCCCACCAGAATTTTTGAAGGCCTTTAAGGACTAGTGGGTCCCAGTTTTGGCATTTCTGTTTACAGCAATAAATACACTGAGCAGATGAGTGTATATAAATACCTCGACATCAAGGTATTTAATTCACAGCTTTAAAAGAATGCACTACTGGCTTTAATGCATGAAATATCACGTCTAAATCCCACACGCGGCATATTTAGTTACATGCAGCATGATTTTATGCAACGTTTTTGCCGTGCATGTCTAAAAGCAGCCTTAGACTTACTTCAACCTGTTTTTTACAGGTCTCGCAATGAGCCACTTATCTTCATTACAATCTATTTAAAATTCAGCTGTGAGACTCAGCTTCCGTCATGCTGTTACAATCATGAGATCCCTCTCCTCAAGTCACTACACTGGCTCCCCATCCACTTCTGCACACAGTTCAAGCTTCTCCTACTCACTCGTCTACAAGTGTCTTCACTCTGCAGCTCCTCAGTACCTTTCCTGTCTTATCTCCCCCAACATACCTACTTGTGACCTCTGTTCATCAGGCAAGACGCTCTTATCTGTGCCCTTCTCCTCCGCCAACTACTGACTTTGCAGTTTCTACCTTGCTGCATCATATGCTTGGAACAAACTTTCTGAGATGGTGCATCAGGCCACCTCCCTGTTCATATTCAAGTTCCTCCTAAAGGCCCACTTCTTCAAGATTGCTTTTAAATCATGAATTCAGGCCCTATCTATATCCTAGCCTTGTGGATTTCAACCATTTTAACTGAAATATAAGCTTACTGAATACCTGCATCCTATAGTCCATTATTCATAGGAAGACTCTTATTTGTAGTTGTCTATGTCTTTGTGTCTTGATTAGATTGTAAGCTCCATGGAGCAGGGACTGTCTTTATGTTATGTGTATCTGTACAGTGCTGTGTACTAGTAGTACTATAGTAATGATAAGAAGAAGTAGCAGTAGTAGTCAAATGATAGAACAAGTACTACTCAAAGAGTGTGGGATCCATCAAGCAATCAGGAACCGGAAGGCAAAGACAGGGATCAACAAGGAATCAAGGGTCCAAACAGAATCCGGAATCAGGAACCACAGGGACAGGAGGCAGCAATCCAAATTCAGACGTTGGGGCTGATCTGATAGCCCACAGATCCTGTGAACACCTCTGCCCATGTGCACATGTACTCAGTTTCTGCGTAGCACAGTGTGCCGACAATGGAGATTTGAGTGGGCATGTATGCGCAGATGTGCAAGATCCACGGGACATCGGATCGGCCCCATTGAGGCCTAGTCATTGCTCTTCCTGCTTCCTACTTGCAGTCACATGCCTTAAATATTGATTAGGCCCAGACAAGGACCAAGTCCTCATCAGGCCTGTCCCAGCTGAAGAGTAAAGTCAATGGGACAAGAACAAAGGTCAAAACCTGGACTCCCTCTTGGCAGAGAGGCACAAGCCATCGGCAGCAAGGTTCAAAGGATGCTGCTTTAAGACCTGGGTCCTTACAGTAACATAGCGTATTTCTAGTCCCTTGCTTGGAGGAATTAACACCACATCCTGGTATGAATCTTTGGATGAATGACAATTATATATCAATAAATATGGAATTTCTATTAACAGAATAATTCTCTTTGGAAGAATTTGTACAGAAGCCCAGTCAGTTATTATATGGGAAAATATTGTGAGGAAAAAGACTCTGTCTTTCTGTCTCTCTAGCCATTTTCCATTTAATTTTTTTAAATGTTTGAAATACTACCTTGGGGTTTCTTTAGTTGCAAACACCACTCCCTTTCCCTCAATCAAGTAACTACAAAATGTAATGAAATAGTTACACTTGAACATATCTCCAAAGTTTGGAAACTTTTATGATTCTCATCAGGCTACTTCTTTTTCTGGCTCTCAAGATTCTGTTCATTGCAGTAGAATCCAAAAATGAATAATTTTCATACTATACTTTAATAATGTTCTCAAATGATAGAACTCAAATACTCCCCCAAAAGCATAGGATTCATCAAGCAAGCATAAGAAAAACAGACAGAGGCATTCTCACAGCCCAGTAACCTTCATACATGCTACATAATAGAAACCTGATTCAGATCACTTTTAAAAATCTCTACAATAATGTGCAAAGTGAAGTTTTCCTTTTAATGCGTCCATAGTTGTATGCTGGACAAAAGGTTCAGAACTCACAACATCAACCAGCTCATGGTTTGGCATGAGCCACAAGGTGTACAGGGAAGGGCACAATTATATTATCTACCTGGGGAACCAATTGGCCAATATACGACTTCAAAACCAATGTCTATTTGGTGTCAGAGCACATTAATATTTTAGTCTTTGCTATCAGTGATTGAATGAGTGCTGTCTTGTGTCTTATATGGGCTACTGTGGACATTCTGAGACTTTGTAATCATGCAAACACTTTGCTGCAGAGATGTCTTTGTAATTCCCATGTACTGAAATGGTTACTGAGTGACTGGAACTTCCTCCCTACCCACATCCGCCTTGCCCCCTCCCTCCACTCCTTCAAATCCCTCCTCAAGACCCACTTTTTCCTCGCCACCTTTCCCATTGCCTGCTAGTCGTTCCCATATACCTACTGTCTGCCCTCCTCTGCAGGCTGCTGCAACCAACCTGATTGTAACCAAGCCAAGCACACGCACCTGAGACTTCACATCCGCCTGAATGTTTGTTTGTCTTCTCCCCTGTCTCTCCCACTGGCCCCTCTCCCTGTCTCCCCCTCCTTGTCTTTTAGATTGTAAGTCACAGGCAGGGACCGTGTCTATTTCTATGTTCTGTACAGTGCCAGGAACATGGCTGGCACTATATAAATAATAATAATAATAATAATAATAATAATAATAATGGAACATTTTAGTTACTAATGTTCTGAAAAAAATGAATAAGCAAACAACGTGTTTGCTTTCATTTGTTTTTGTCTTTTTCCCTTTTATTTTAATAACAAATAATTATTTAAAAAAAATAATCACTGTGCATGTTCAAATGACCACCAGGCTGTCCTGTGTATGCACACCCCTTTCCAAAGTGGCGCCGATGTTACCAGCACCATTTTGAAAAAGGGTGTGAATGTGCATATGCAATGATTTTATTTATTTTTTTATTTTTTATTTTTTTAAAAATCACTGCACATGCACAAATGGCCACCGGACTATCAGTGTCATTTGAAAAAATGACTGTACATGTGAAGAATAGCCCTAGTGGCTATCTTGCACATGAGTAGTGATTTTAAAAAAAATACTTTTTTTTTTTTATTAAAAGAAAAGAAAAATGAAATGAAAACATATGGGGTTTTAACCCATAAAATGACAACAAAAATGGTAAGTGCCACACACACCATACACCTTATATTGTACAGCTTGCTGTTACCTATGGCAAGCTGCCATCATGCTCTAATGCTCAGTAGTACTGTCCTGGACTGCTAATAACAAACAGATTAGAAGGATGATCTCACTAATACTTTTGATAGCTACATTGGAGTTTGCTAAGTGTCAGTAGCTAGGTGAGTTTCTTGGACTATCAGATGTTCTTTAGTCACTGGGACCAATTCCAAGTCCCATTGATCCTGGGCGCATGCAGACAATGTGTCCACAATGGAGCTCTGCATGTTTTGTTTATGACTGCGCACGTGCACAGCTGTGCATGGAATCCGAGGTGCTAGGGATCGACTCCTGAATCTCTTTCATTTTTCCATAAACCTTTCAGTTAACCATAAACATTTAGAGCCTGTGCATTAGAGTCCCTGAAAATACTTTCAGGGACTATTGTGGTGTTTTTCATATTTAGCAGATTGCTCAGTACCTCTTTATTTATTTACCTGCCTGCATTAAAGAAGCTGAGAACTCTCTCAATTCAGTTCAGTGACCCCTTTTTGGCATGATGAGCAATACAGTTTTTGCCAAAGTATGAAGGAAGAGAGATTTCTCAGGTATTGCTCCTAAGTAGTGGTGGTGTCAGGTATAAACTGGAGATGAAATGAATAATGAGTATATGAATATTCAAAAGTGGATAAATCAGACGTATTGGCACTATCCAATTCAGTTTCAGTGAACTTGATAAAAAACTGCTATTCCTTTCTGATTTATCAGGTATTTCTAATGGATATTTGGAATTTTAGTTACCTCATTTTGGCAACCTTGTTTTGGCACTTTTTTGTGCTGCTGCACACGAGCAGCCACCAAGCCAATACAAAATCACTGAAATAAGCAAAATAACCAAAATAAAGTAACCCAAATATAAAAATAAATAAAATAAAATAAACAAATCAACCAATTGGGAGAAAAAAAAATCAATGTTTATTATATTAGCTTGATATTTGGATAACTAGCAAAAATGTGAACTGTATTCACAGATCCAAAATCGACTATTCATTTCACCTCTAGTGGTAACTATCTACTTGGGAAGCATATGGTTAGCCAGAGTTGAATACCAGGTACATTCCCTCCAAATAAATGCAAATTGGATGAACAATGAAGTTAGTCAGAAATCAATTTCCCATTGAAACCAATAGGAATAACTAAAATGACTAAAACGAATGGGAATAACTAAAATAATAACTTAAACAAATGGAATTATAACTAAAGGAAAACAATTTTATGGGCCCCCCTTAGGCACTGCCCTTCCTCACATTCTACTATTTTTTAGTGTCCCAGGTGCTTAGGACCCAGACCCCTGAGGTGCTATATCTCAGATGGATTTTAATAAAATGTTTTACGTTATCTTTCCCTTTCGATGGACTGTTGTCTCAGTATTTTTTCCATACAGTTCGTAAAATATTTCTCTTCTTTAGAGCTCCTCAAAGACTTTATTTCAATATTTAATAACAATATGGAGGGGGGAAATGTTTTGTTCTCTCTGGTATTAAATTACTTCACTTTTTTATTGATCTTGCAGACTGACTTTTAATATTTGATTACAAGGGTTATAGTTGGTGAAGCTGCTATAGGCAGGAAGCAAATACCCATACTCAGCTCTCAATAAACTATTTCTCTGAAATATATTATGTCCTATGATACATCTTACGATTTTTATGATGAGCTTTGTTTCATACAGAATATAGTCATAGGTTGGAAACAACCAATATAGAAGAAGTTATCAAGAAAGAAGTATAATCAAATTTAGTCTTATATAAGCATGAACACCATTAATTTATTTTAGGGGAATGTGTCACACCACAACATCACCTTCTACAAGGTGGTGTCTGACATCAGTTTCTGTCCTATATGGCACCACCATAAATAATAATTAGAACTGGAACAAATATAACACACAGTTCTGTATTTGAAAATATTATTTGTATAGCCAGACAGCGCACCAAATATCTAGACATTTCTTCACACGTTTGATTGTACATATGTTATCCTTTGGTTATTTTTGCTTATTTTTGAATTTTGCATTGGAATTTTTATTACCTTACAGTTACTTCAGTATTTTATTCATTCCATCATTTTTATACTGCCCCCCTCTTGCCAAATGGCAGCTCAGGGCGGTAAACATAGCACAATGAAAAAATATAATACACAATAAATATATCATAAGAACTACATCAATAGAGCCCCCCCCCCAAATCCAATCCTAAAAACCACCAACTTAAACTCACCCACCCCATCCCCCTGGCAGAAAAGTCAGGTATTGCAGCATCTCAGGAAAGAGGGGAGATCCGGGGAGAGACGAATCTCCATCAGAAAAAAATTCTATAGCCCCAGCTGATTTGGGGTATACTGAGAGTGTAAGACTTGAGTAAATGGGTGAAAACAGACATGACGCTAACCACCCTTTAACCACCCTTGGTGGTTATTTATGCATGTTGCAGGGCTGTATTGGTGCCCTATGCAGTCCTGAAACATGCATAAATGACCACCAAGGGTGGTTAAAGGGTGGTTAGCGTCATGTNAATGTCTGTTTGGCGGCCGCCAGCTGTTCGCCATGGTCAATCTGCACAAGGGGTCAATTTGAACCACGCTTCCCGGGCTAGCCGGGGGAATGTCCTGGGAAGCATGGTCAAACGGACCCCCGGCAGGGACCAAAAAAAGTAATGTCTGGCCGCTCGCCACGGCCCAGGATCACCGGCGGGATCCCGGGCCGTGGCGCATCTCCTCGGAGGGTGGGCGGCGGGGTGCGTGGAGGGGGCGGAGCCGTGCGGCTGCATGCTGCACCGCGCGGCCCCGCCCCCTCCCGGATTCCCCACCGGGATCCCCCCGGCACGTCTGATATGGCGTGACGGGGTGACCCCGGCGGGGAACGAATGGGTTGATTTCGGTATATGGGCCAACGGGCCCCGTAACGTCTGAAATCACCCGTCATGTCTGTTTTCACCCTATGATAGCACTTGGGATTGCATCTAATGATAGCCTTTAATTACTGGAAGCACTTGTTAACTGACCTTTACTGGTGAGTGCCTGTATGGATTCATTTAAACTGAATTACTAGTATATATTAAGGCTCAGAGTTACTGGTAGATTTCATTGTTAAGCTTGTCTTAGATGCTGTTGTAAGGCATCTAAGATCTAGTGGAGCTCCTAGCAGAGGGCAAATTTGTTCTTGATTTTGATTTTTTTTTGTCATTTATTTTGCCATGTTAGAATTTATACTGATAGCTTTTTCCCTTTATTTATATATAGGTTTTTGGAGTTAAAACAAAGTTACATTGGGCAAAGTGATAATCCTAGATAAAGGTAAGCCCTTTGTTAATTTTAACAGACTCACTGGGCTTTTATAGTTCGCGTTTGTGGTTACCTTCCATCATTATTATTTTTTCTTGCCAGATTCACCCCCTGCAGGATAACTCCAATCATGGGAGTGTTTGCTGAACAGTAAGATGTGCTGCTGAAGAAGACCAGTCTTACTGGCTAGAAACACCAACATGTTTAGCATCCATTACTAACGTTATATAGCATTGGTATGCATAGTACCATTTTGCTCTGTGGGTATTTATTCATTTGTTTGTCTTTTTGCTAATTTGGTATGGTTGAATCAGCACTAGCATGTGTAAAATTCATTGCTAGTGTGTATAGTATTGTTGTGACTAGCACCACTTGGTTCTGTATCTATTTTTTGACGTGTTTAGATGGTTGTTAATTTTATACGGTTGATTGACTACTTTGTTGAGCTTGTAGGGTTTAGTGGGCTATTTTTACTAAATATATACTCAATGTTTTGGTTTTAATTGCTTCCTGTTTGTCACCCATATGTACTGGGGGATCCCATCTCTGGTTTACCTGTTTTTTCTTTGGGTGAGATCCATGGTCTTGAAATGATTGGCACTGGCGAAAAACCCAGTATGTGCCATTTTTGGGAGCCTACACCCATGCATCCTCAGCCCATATGATGGTGGAAGTCAGTCATGTCAGCTGAGTGGCTGCTATTCAGAGGCACTGTGGGTGGGGAAACTGCCTTTTCAAGGTACAGAAGTGGCTGGGACTTCTGGGGAGTTTGGTTTCCCCCAGTGCTTGACCAGGACATGTCAACATCAAATGCCAGCCCTCCCTCTTCCCTCTGTGACACAGAGAGTACATGGGAACCAACTAGTAGAATACCTCCCCCCTGCACTCCACCTGAGTGGGCACTCCGTGGCTGTTCCACTCAGCAGGCACAGACTGACTCCCCCCAGTTGTGCTTGTTTAAAAATGGCTTTACTCCAGTATGGTATTGTGCCATTTATTCATTTTTTAGTTTAATACCCCACCCCTCCTGCTATCAGGCAGCCCGGGGCAGCTTATAATATAAAAACACAAAATCCAATATAAAACATTATTAAAAACTGCCGAAAGGAGGGTGACATTTAACACCACCACCCCTCTCCCCCACCAAACGCCTTTCACCCCTCCCCCCCCAAACACCAGGCTGAACAGCCAGGTCTTACAACTTTTCTGAAAAGATGGGAAGGCCAGGGCCAGTTGCAACCCCACCGGAAGGGAGTTCCACAGCTGTGGCATGGCCACCGAGAATGCCCTCTCCTGCATGCCCCCTCCCCATAAAACTCAGGGGACCTTGAGCAAGGCACCCCTGGATGACTGCAGGGGTCAATCCAGCACCCATGGGGTGAGGCGGTCCCACAGGTAGGCAGGGCCTAGACCATTTAGGGCTTTATAGGTCAAAACCAACACTTTGAAGTGGGCCCGGAATGCTATCGGAAGCCAGTGCAGAGCACGGAGCACCAGTGTTCTGTGCTTCTGGAGGCCCAGTCCCACCAAGAGACGGGTCACCGCATTCTGCACTAGCTGCAGTCTCTGAGCCATTGTCATGGGTAGCCCCACGCAGAGCATGTTACCATAGTCTAGTCTAGAGGTGATAAAAGCATGGATGAGGGTGGCCAGGTCAGAGTCTGAAACATATGGCCGAAACCGCCACACTAGATGTAATTGGCGAAAGGCACTCCTCGCCACAGCCTTCACCTGGGCATCCAGGTGGAGCTGTGCATCGAGGAGCACCCCCAGACTCTGCACCCGGGGAACCAATGTGGGACAGACCCCGTCCACAACAGGGACCATTACCCCCATCGCCTTAACCACCAGCATCACCTCCGTCTTGTCAGGATTCAACCTGTCAGTTGGCCCTCATCCAGTCCCCCAAAGCTGCCAGACAAAGGGTAAGCACCGATACTGCTGGGCCTGGGTCTGTTGTAAAAGAGAGGTACAGCTGGGTGTCATTCACATATTGATGATACTGCATGTCAAACATCCTAATCACCTCACTGAGTGGCTGCATATACACGTTGAACAGGAGAGGGGACAAGGAAGAACCCTGCAGGACACCACACGAGAGGTCTCGGTACGATGAAGAACATTCTCTGAGTACCACTTATTAACACCCTAAGAATCTCATTTCTTCTGTGATTATGGCAAAAGTGTTTAGCATTATTCACAGATTATAGAGCTCACTGGAATAAAGGATGCGAAGAATCCTTATCAGAGGACTTGAGAAGATGAAGATTTCTTCTGTGATGCTCATAAGAAGTACATTGTATTAAGAGTTGTTGTTTTTTAAGTAAACTATAAATGGATTTTCTCCCTGTGACTTGTTTGTTTTCAATTGACAGTAATTTAGCCATTGACTCCAGTGGAATCAAGTCTGCATTGTTTTTTTCAGACTGTGAATTCAGTAGGGCAGCGCCTGAGTATTGGAAGCCAGGGATCTTGCAGGTATTCTGATAATAGAAAAAAGAGTCTACATTTGATAAATAAGTCATTACAAGGGTGTAGCTATTATAAGGATGGGATAAAGGGAGTGGGGGTGGGAGGGGGGGACCTTATTCCATCTTCTGTACCAGGGCCCATTCCAATCTGGCATGCCCCTTCTGATTCATTGTGAAGTATGCACTGAGTCCCAATATCAGAACTTTACTAGTACATTGTGCCTCACAGACAAATACTGCAGCTAATATGGAAGGTCTCAATTTTCATGCATATGTAGAGCTGCTGCATGCATAATAGTAAAATTAAATTAACATAGCTTTCACAAAGTGATGAAATTAGTAATACAACAGACTAATAACTGATCTGCTGTCAAAAACACAGGCTAAATTAGCAATTATTTGTATAACATAACTATGTGAGTAGGCCTACAGGCTCTCCCCTTTGGTAAAAAGAATCTCTTTTACACCAAGAGTGAGGTGAGTGGGAGAACACAGTCCTGTACTCAGCCAGGGAAAGGGAAAATGGATTTGGTTCATTGTCACTGCAAACTAAATGTTTTCACAGGAATGGAGATTCATTTTTTTCATATCCCCAGAATTTGCTGTGGTTCAAAACTTTGTTTAATTTTTACCCAATCTCTGGCCTGTTATGTAGATGTACCTGTTAAGGTTAGATTAGCAGGAGGCTGTTCTCCACAGATCTTAGGGATCACAAAGGGAACGTAGGACAGAAGGTGATCTTTCAGATATGTTAGGATTAAACTATTTAGTACTTTATAGGTCAAAATCACCCAGAACTGGACCAGCACTGAAGTTCTTTTGGGCGAAATTGATACCACAGATTTTCTTTGGTGCCCAAAAGGGCAAATCCACAACGGATCATGTACTGGTCCTGGTTGCGTTCATTAACAAAGCCCTGGACTGACAGCAGGATCTTTTTGTGTGTTTTGTTGACCTCTGTATGGCATCCGACTCAGTTTCCAGACCCTGACTATGGTATAAATTGCAACAGACTTTGATCAATCCTTGCCTCCTCTTCCTAATTTCAAAACTCCATACAAATAACTCTCTCCAGGTCCATTGCTCAACATGTGGAGGTCTGTCCCCCAGAGTCCTGGTTGCTTCAGGGGTGAGGAAGGAATGTATTTTGGCCCCTATGCTGAAAGGTTGTGTGTGTTATGTGTTGCCCAGGAAGTCGCTTCACTTGTTCACGTATTTTTTCATTGTCCTGAATTGGTAGTCCCGAGAAAGAGACTGCAGGACTCCCTCTCTTTTCGGCTGCCAGTAAATGACCTTATATCCACCCTGAGGCTGTTGCTAAATCCAGTAGATTCCCTGGTGTCCAGACAAATGGCCTATCTAGGGCTGACGATGGACCGTAGGTATAAACCTCATGAGAACGTGGATCTATGACCATTAGAAATGTGTACACAGATATGCCAGGGTGGTATATGATGAGATTGGGGAGTAGGGGAATTTTTTTAAGCAGATTCTAAATAAGGTGTAATTGTGTTGTATTTATCCCCAATGGAAATTGCTTTGTATTTGTTTTAAGTATTTGTTATGGTATGTAACTTGTTATATTTTACATTTTGTAATAGCCAATGGCTACACAATTTTTTTCTTCTATTTTTTTCTTCACAGCCTCGTTAAGAGACCCTGGGACTGTGTACTCCTCAAGGGAGGCGTTGACCACCTGTGCCAGCACCAACGTCTTCCTGGCGGCCTTAAGAAGCCAGGATGGGCAAGAATCTAATTCACATGTGGCCCTAACAGTTCCCAGCACATCCCCCACATCAGCAGGGGTCACCAACTGAAATTTATCCCACTAAACAGGACAAGCCGGGGAATTCATAGCCTCTTGTTCCCCAACTGTATCAACTGTGGTGGCGAAGTCATGGTGAATGTGAGCGATTTTGTCCACAAATAATAATAATTAAAAAAACCCAATAAACCTATGACAGCGGGCCCAGGAAAACTCCACCTCCAGGTGGAGAGAGGCTGGACTGACCAACCCCTTCACCACCCAGAAGAGCTCTGCTGGGCAAGATTTTGTGGATGCTATGAAGGCGCCAAAGAACTTCTTTGCCACCTTCACAGCCACCGCATAGGCTTTCAGACTGGCTCTATGCCGCAATCTGTCATCTTCAGCATGCGTAGGACACCACCACCACCACCACCACCACCTCTAGGCCAGTGTAGAAAACCAAATCTAGAGTATGACCACCGTCATGTGTCAGGCTGTCTATCAATTGAGACAGCCCGTGGTTGCCATGAACTCATGCTCTGCTCCAACAAGACCAGTGTCAGCATAGAAGTTGAAGTCCCCCAGAACCAAAGTCCTTAGGGATCTCAAGTCCACCTCCGCCACAAGCTCAGCTAGGGCATGTTAGGGAAGCATCTGGACAGGTAGGCGTACGGTATACCAGTAGCATTCCCAAACTGCCTCCTGCCAAATAAAACACCAGATGGAGGCACTCTACCCCATGTGGATTCTGCACTAGATACCAGAAAATGGACCACTGTTCCTTAAAAATAACAGATACACCCACACCCGTCTCTCCATCCATGGCTGGTGCTGCATGGAGTACCCAGATGGAACAAAATTGGTCAAGATAGGTCCCGACTCTGTGTCCATCCAGGTCTCCTTAAGATACACAAGGTTGGCCGGCTGGACCGTAGATGATTTATTTACCACCAAACCCATGTTTAAAAGCACCAGAACAGGGCTGGGGGCCCTCTCTGTCTTGATCACCACACCTCTTCCTGCGGGACCCAAGAGCGGAACAGGGACCATGGACCTCTCCCCCCCCCCACCCACAATGATGAAACTGATCTTCCCTACAGACCATATCTCTCCTGACCTGTCACAACCTGTATTGGCAAAAATAGAATACCCACAGGCAATCTGCCACATGATGGGGAAAAATTCTAGAAAGGTCAGATCCCTCTTAATTTCAGTACTGGCCCATGTTGGAGGCCACAGCTTGGCACACCAATGGCCCTGGAAGTAGACTCCAAAACCAAGTCTGCCCACTGTGTCCAAATGGACCTGCAACTCTGTCTCCAGCAGCAACCTGTCCCACCAGAAGCCGATGCCATTGTGGGCAGCTAAGAAGGCTTCCCAGACTCCTAGCTTCTCCCTCATCTCCCGCGTGACCCTGATGTGATGGTTGGGGTGGCAAATCCCCAGATGCCCACATATACAGGCAGGATAAGAAGGCCCAACTAGGTGTCACTACCCTACAGGGAAAACTGAGCCACCCAAGCTGAGACTGGAGCTGCTGTACTGCGACCTTTTGAGCACCCCTGCACTTTTTGATCCCTTCCATCAGGGCAACTAGCTTCTCTACTGGCAACTGGGAGATGGCACTGAGTGTCCAACTCGATCCCCAGAGATGTAGCTGGACCCTCAGTCTTCTCTGAGGCAAGTGATACATCCAGCTCGTCAACCACAATACCAGAAAGTGTCCATCTGCCTAGCACATTCCAAGGTGCCCGCCCTCCAATTAATAGAAAATAATCCAAATAATGCATGATCTGCAGAGGCTTTCCCAACCTCTGCAGCACCACACAGTTGAGTATGGAGCTGGTCTTTTTGAATGCCGCACATGAGATGGAACAAAGCATGAGCATGGCCTTTTCCACATAGAACTGGCCTGGAAATACAAAGCCAAGAAACCCAAAGTCATCTGGGCGGACTGGAAAGAATTGGAATGCTGACTTTGTCACTCTTTACTAAAAGTGAAACCTGGCCACATGCATGCACCATCTCCACTGTGCAGTTCAAAGATGCATCGCTCGGGGCTGGGGGTTCATCATTGACCAAACTCCCTTTGAGATAGGAGAGATGGTGAATGAGGAGGTACTTGCTAGGGGCCTTATTTGGGACAACCCCTACAGAAGAAATTCTCAGGTCCAGCATTGGGGGCAAGTTGAATGGGCCTGCCACTCTGTCCTCCTTGATGTCCTTCTCAATTTTTGCTTGAGCTATGCACTTCATGCCCTTAACATATTTGAGATTTCTAGCCTTACGGTGCCCCTGGTACCTACTGCTGGTAGTGAAAACCCTCCCTGAAACCCTCACCATATAAGTAGCTTCTGTCCAGTCAGGGTATCCCTGGAGAACCCTCTCAAAAGCCTCATGCCATACTGGCAATGGATTCCTTTCCAGTCATCTGGGTGCTGGAGGAAGGGGGTTGGCAGGGCTGTGTTGCCTGGTTTTGTTTCCATATTGTTTGCACTTGTTGAAGCTGGAGGCCGAAAGCTTTCCTGAGCAGCGGGTACTGGTTACCATCATTGGATGTGACATCAGTGATCCCAAATCCCCCACCCCTCATCAGAATGTTCCCACTGTCTGAGTGCAGTCCACTTCATGAGTTCCTCATGCACTCCAACCAGAGGTCAAGTACAAGAACATCTCACTGTAGGCCTGGCTTAATAGCAGCACTTTCCCTGAAGGCCTTGTAACATAGCTATGCTCTGGGGGTCCCCAAATTGTATGCCCCCTGAATTTAACTAGATCCTCAGTTCAGGAAGCCCTGTAGCAACACCCTGTGCAATATGGTGTACATAGCAGTACAACTGGCCTAATTGCACTCCGCCTTCAGACTCTTCAACTGCACACTCTCCTTTTTATTCCATGTTGCATTGGGGTCGCAGATAGGGCCACTAAACTGGAGGGTGAATATGTCAACATGTTCTCCACAGCAGATTTTTCTCCCTGGTTGCCTGTATCAAGTACTCCTCTATGAGTACAGAGACAGCTGCTTACCCACTTAATGGTGGGGGTTCATCTCACTGTGGGGGCTGGTGGAAGCACCTGCTAGTACCACATGGGTGCCCTCTCCAAACTTGTGCAGGGTGCTGAAGTAATCAAGGTGATCATACCCCCTTGGGGAGGTGTGTGGAGGGGTCCCCACCCCCACAGCTCAGTCAATAGACCCAAGTCATTCCATCCCAATAGAATCACTTCAGGTCAGATGGGCCTACCATTGGGGGCCTGCCCACGGCCATGCCCCCCTCAGACCTTGCCCACCCTCTGACAGAATTTCAGTCACAAAAGTAATCACCTAGGTGTGGTGGTGGGTTGGGGTGCTCCTATTATATTAGGCATGGGCTGTGATGATTGCTGGGTGAGTGTGTCCAGCCTCCTGTTGAATGCCACCATATTGTCCAGAATGGTAGCCAGAAGCTGCTCCTCCCTGGAGATTTTTTCCGATTGGGGGCACTGTGGGTGCACTGCTGTCTGGACTCTGCTTCATGCTTTGGGAGCTGGTTGCACTGCTCTAGACACTGCCTCCTTTGAATGAGGAAAATCTCTCCAGGAGCATGCTCAAAAATGTAATCTAGCTTGCTTCTAATACTGTCTGGGGGCAAGCTGGACTACATTTTCCAGCATGCTCCCAGATAGCTTTATATCATTGAAAGGAGGCAGCATCCAGAGCAGCATGACTGCCTGCCACAGATTGAGACAGACCAGTTCTCACAGTTTTAAGGAGAGTTTGCTTGCCCCCCCCTTTCCCTGTCCCAAGCATCCCCACTGGCCCTCCTTCCTTGCTATGTTACCTGACCCATCTGCCCCCACTTCCTGCCCTTGATCGAAAAGTTACCAAGGATGGAACCAAGTACCTTGGCCATTATTTGGTTCCTAGGTACTCAGTAAAATCAAGTTAAGCATGGTGATCCTCTGTAAATTCTGAGTAAAACCAAGGACCAAGGCTGCTTTCACACCTTAACAAACTGGAGATAATACCAGGGATTATAATTCCAGAATTTGTTGTAATGTGTGAATGCGCTATTCCCCTTTTATGCTGCAAGATCTCGGGTTTTTGTAAAAAACACATTTGGTAGCTCTTACAATGGACATTTTTACAGACACCTTAAAGTGCTGATCTTTCAGTCTTCTGACTTTACAACTCCATAAGTTCCTGGATGCATTCTTTGAACCCACGCACATTGCCCAGAGGCAGCCTAAAGTAGCCATAGCTGTGGATGTGAAGGGCAGCCATGGAAACCAAGTGACCACTGCTGCCTGGAGCAAAGTAGTTTACCAGGAGAAATCTTTACACACAAAAGTTCTGAGAAACGTTCTATGCAAAAGTTATCAGACCCAGATGTTTAAGATCTGGGTGAGTGATTTAGACATACAGAAAGTTCAGGATGTAACAGTAAACATCCAGGAGAAATGTGTGTGTAAGAACACTCAATGACCCAAGATCTCACAGAATAAATAGGGAATAGTGCATTCACACATTACAAAACTCCAGTAATTATAATACCCGGTATTATCTCAAGCAATTATAATACCCCATTTTTGTCATGTGTGAAAGCAGTCCAAGTTACAGACCTAATATTCTCCTGAATGGAGAGTATGGCCTACATGTCGCCCGAGGGGGGCAGCCGGTGGAGGGTTGTGCCCTGGAACCTCCTGTGCAGAGACCCAATTTGCCTTCTTCTGCCCTCCCTTACAGGGCATTTTGGCTTGGATCCCTCTCCCCCCGGGGCTGGTGGTAGCCAGTAGGAATGTGCAGACACCACGGGGTTCGGTCTTCAGCCCGTTTGGAGTTCAGCTGAACTCGAAACCATTCACGTTTGGCCTGTTCGGCCCAAATGGGTTTGGGGGAGGTCAACCCGTTTGGGCGGGGAGACTCATTTTTTCCTTCCCCCTCCCAGCTGCATGGGTGGAAGGGGCTGCGGGAGCACCTCCCCCCCTGCCTAGTCTTGTGATTTTTTTAATCCCCCCACCCGAGGGATCGCCCTACCTGGTGGTGCTGGGGCTCTGGTCCTGGGTCCTCTACCGCCGGACCTGCTGCCACTCCCACACCCAGAGTCCGACCTGCCTGATGGTGCTGAGGCTCCGGCCCTGGGTCTGGTGGCAGCAGCGGCAGAGGGTCCATCATTGGCGGTGCTCCGGAGTGCTTAAGGCCACTACTAGGCCTTCCGGTTTTACCCGGTAGGCCTAGTAGCAGCCTGAAGCAGTCCAGAGCACCGCTACCACTGGACTAGCTGCCACTGGACCCGGGGCCAGAGCCCCGGCACCACCAGGTAGGGTGATCCCTGGGGTATGGGGGGGTAAAAAAAAATACAAGGATGGGCAGGGTGGGGGGGAGGTACTCCCCGGCATCCCTTCCACCCGCACAGCCTGGAGGGGGGAGGGAAAACTGGATTCCTCCCTTCCTCCGCCTGAATGGGTTCAGAACCCGAACTTTGTTCAGCAGGTTCAGGCGGGGGGCGGTTCGGATTTGGGGTGTTTGCAAACGGGCCGAACACCCCAAGTTCAGGCCAAACCCCGAACTTCTGAACTACATTTGCACATCTCTAGTAGCCAGTGGGGAGAGGTGCTTCAGGTAGCAGGGCCTGTGCTAGACCTACAGGCTATACCTGCTGCCCTGGTGCCACCTGGCCCATTTGTTTGAGGTTTTACGAAGTGCATACTGGGCCAAATGCCCCGAGGACCTCCTGGCTGAGTGCAGGGATGCCTATCCCTGTTGGTAGAAAGAGGGGGTGCACAGCCCATTATATGACTGTCCTGCAGCAGAGTAGTCTTATTACCTTGACAGGAGGAAGGCCTGCAACTCTACATAGTGCCAGAGACCCCTGATCTCTGGAAATGCCCATGGCCCACCTCAGCACCACATAGCTGATCAGCATCAGAGAGGAGGAGTTGCTGCAAGCTGCCTGGCCCTGTCAGTAGTTGGGAGTCACTGCATGGAACTCCGGGACCCTGAAGCCCACCTTAGTGGCTACCCGACAGCCACAGGGTTGATCACCTGGCCTGGGAGAGAAGGGTAGCCATGCTTTGAGGGCCATTGAATGTGACAAGCACTAAGAGGGAAAGGCCTCTGCTCGGACCTGCCTACTGTGCTGCTGCAGCTGTTGTTTTGTGCTCTGGTGGCACACAAAGGGAGAGGCATCTGCTGGTCCAGCCAGACTGGATGGCCACAGATTTCCATGTCTATCTGCACCAACCAGAATGAGGAGATGGCTGGTTGACCCAAAATGGCCATAGGGAATTCTCGCAAGCCTAGACTTCCCTTTGCACCAAAAGCAGATCTGCCGTGGCAACCTCAGCCAAGCTGGAGTGCACAGTGTAGCCCTACACCTGTCCTGCCTCTTTCTGCCAATGGAGGGGGTGAGGTGGGACAGAGGCACTAACCTCTGACTTGGGGATGGGGAGAGCAATTGTTTCCTGATTGGGTACTTCTTCCAATCAACCTACATTGACCACTGTTGGAGACAGGATACTAGGCTCAATGGACCATTGGTCTAACCCATTTGGCACTACTTATATTCTTAGGGTTTTATGATACAAAAGAAAAACTTCAGAATCCAACTAGTTCATTTCAGAGCCAGCCTTAGGCAAGTGCAACAGGGGTCTATGTCTCTAGCCCTGGGTTTCAGAAGTGCAACACCCCAGAAGCAACTGTGGGTCCCAGGAACTTCTGGAGTAGTGTCAGAAGCTATAGGGCACTGGGAGCACCCCCCAGAGCAGCAGCAGGGTTACCACTGCTCCAGAGGCTCCTAGGGAAGGCATTTCTTGAAGGGGGTACCATTCACTTTCCCTTGCCTGACAACCCCATCATCTCCTACCTCAGCCTCCTCCCACCCACACTTCCCCCTTGGTCCCATCAACTCCGAGGTTGGCCCTGGTTTGATTATTTAGTTATCATATAGTTAGCTAGTAAATTAATACAGTTATTACCATAACCAGCTAACTGTGCATGCCATGGGAACTTTTCCAAAGCCATTTGCTTCCAGTGGAGCCTTTTGTGCCAATGCATACTCAACTGAAGTGACTGGGACACATGTTTGTGCAAAAGGCTTACACCATCACCAAACAATTTCAGGATCACACTGTTCAGCAAGAAATTGAAGTTCTATAGATTGTCTTTGCATGATTTAAACATGGGCTTTTCTTGGAATTCTAACTATGCAATTTGGTTAATGAAAGATATACCATTTATTAAAAATCTGACAAGCTGCTATATTTTAATTTATGAGAATATGGTTAAACGTGATCCAAGCAAAGAGGATAGAAATTGGACTTGTAATTAGTGGAAGCAAGGAAGTGTGGAAAGATTAGGGATAAATAAAATCAAGTAATTTTCTGGTAGAGGGTTCAGAAAGGCTCTTAAAAAATTTTTTTATTTTTTTTAAAAAGGAGTTGTCACTGACTCACCCAAGTAGGTAATGGAAGAGTAGTAAATGGATTGTTCCACCTTTATGAATGCTTTCCACTCAATATACTTCAAATTTTAAATGAACCAGGAAGGGGCATATTCATGACACGGAATATCTGGACAACACAAAATCAGTTGCACCAATACATATAAAAAAATCTGCAAACCCTTACAAACACATTGCATTCAAAAACTTCTGGTTCTCAAAATGAGGTTATATTTCAAGTGAAACTATCACATGCAATATCTGTGTTTAACATCTTTGTTTTCATCCAAAATGTTTTGAATTTCAAAATGTGAATACCTTTGGCATATACGTTCCCAAAGAAAAAGATCATAATGTCACTGTATAAATCCACTGCATACCCGTTGTGAAGGCCAACTGGTTTTTTTAAAATAGATGGATACGATCTTCGAGGGAATATCTATAAATGACTATTGGTCAAGTTGGCCAGGAGACAAGACCTCCAACTTTCAGGGGATGAGAATGAATGGGAAATTGATAATTCCATTATGACCTGTTGTGCATCTGTCTCTGAAGTTGGTGTCACTGTCATCAGCATACTCTCTCCATCAGCATACTTCTCTCCAAATCTATATACAATCTCACCCTGCGGCCTCAGATACAGGAGGGGAGTCAAATGAAATGCTGGTGGGAGGTTGTGAAAAACCAATGAGAAGCCCCTCCACCCCCCATCTCAGACTTCAGGTGCCTCCCATCAACTGAAACCAATCCAGAGGGGTCCAGTGAATACATACCAGAATTATTTATTTAAGTACATTTCTATGCTGCCCCTTCCTACATCTCAAGATGGCTCACAACATCATAAAAACCATTAATAGAATAGTTAAAGCTATAAAACATTAAAACCTTGGCAGAGAAAAACACACCATCCCACCATCCCACCCAGTCACCCATCTCCCTCCCCAAAGTCTGGCAGAACAGTCAGGTCTTACTCTGTCTACAGAAAGAGGAGAGGTCTGAAGACAGGCAGACCTCCAACAGGAGGGAGCTCCACAGCCAAAGTGCGGCCACAGAGAATGCTCTCCTCATGGTTGACACCCGGAAAACCTCAAGGAGGGTGCCCCCAGCCAACCACAGAGGCCGATCCAGGACCTGGAGGGTGAGGCAGTCCTGCAGATAAGTGGGACCCAGGCTGTTTAGGGCTTTAAAGGTCAAGTCCAACACCTTGAATTGGGCCCGGAAGACTATTGGCAGCCAGCGCAGAAAACTGAGCACTGATGTAGTGTGCTTGCGACAGCTCGTCCCCCCTAAAGAGACGAGCCACTGCATTCTCCACCAGCTGCACTCTCAGGACCATCACCAAGGGTAGCCCCACATAAAGTGTGTTACAGTAATCCAATCTCAAGGTAATAAAAGCATGGATGATAGTGGCAAGGTCCATGTCTAAGACATACGGCTTAAGCTGTCGCACTAGATGTAATTGACTAAAAGCACCCTTCATCACTTGGACATCCAGGTGGAGCTCTGGGTCTAGGAGCATCCCCAGACTATGGACCAGAGACAAGGGTGGTGTGTGTGGACCCCATCAATTATGGGTGTCATCACCCCCCTGGCTTTCCCCACAACCATCACCTCGGTCTTGTCGGGATTCAACTTCAGGCAGCTGGCCCTCACCCAGTCCCCTCACAGCTGACAAACACCAGGTAAGCACTGAGACTGATGGGCCAGGGTCTGATGAAAAGGAGAGGTACAGTTGGGTGTCATCAGCATATTGATGACACCTGATACTGATCCCTCTAACAACCTCCCCCAAAGGCTGCATGTACATGTTGAACAAGAGATGGGATAAGATAGAACCTTACTGGACTTCACATGTGAGGTCCTTGGGAGAAGATGAACATTCACCCAGCACTACATGTTGAGTTCTCCCAGCCAGGAAAGAGTGGCAGTCATGTTATCAAAAAATTCTGGTAATCTGTGGGTATTTTCTAATGTGACGGTGACGAAGCACCACCATGGACTAACACGGTCTGGAGTGGGGCCAGCACTACAGCTGGGATCTAGCGGGGTCCTAAGAGTAGCAGGGTGGGGGCCTGGATGTTGGAAAGGGCAGGGATCTGGCAGACATTTGTCTTCTTGGCCCTGCCCCCACGCTGTGCCCAGCAGCCTGTCCCTTCCCTAATGAGCGGCCATGGCAGTGACTGCCATGGCACCCAGCCCCCTGGCCACCCGGGTCCACTGTGAGCTTTCCAACATGAAAGACCATTTTACTACCAGTTGGACAGTGGTATGCCAACCATAGTGGCGACTAGCCACCACCACGGTTGCAATCCAGCCTGTGCTAACAGCTGGCAGGTGCAAATGTATGTGATGGTGGCTCATGGAAGAAAGCATGCTAAAGCTAGCCACCATCACATTTGTAAATACCCTGTGTTAAAGGCTAGCAAAAACTCTAAGATCAACCATTTCTTCTGCCAATTTTCAATTTTAGATTGTCCACCCTGGCCACAAGAGCCATTTTGTACACAGAATGAAAGCCGGACTGACAGAAGTATAAACATTCAACAGCATTTAGGTGTGCCTGCACAGGTGTAGTAACTAAGTCTGTGAAGGGCCTGTGTTTCTGAACAAACTAGGTATTGCCTAAGGGCAAGGGGGCAGAGTCTCCAGGGTGTGGAGAGAGGATGAGGAGGGATCTGTGGAGGAGGTGGAGCAAAAGCTTCTACTTCAGGTGACTGCTGCTCTAGAGAGGCCCCAGCCCTAACCAACATGGAGCCAGACTGCATTTTTGGGGGGCTGTGACTGGCCAAAAGGTTTATGAGTAATTCCTGTACCTAAAAAAATTAATGTGGTTCATCCCCTGGCAGAGAAGCAGGAATAATTATACTTAAAATGGTTTATCTAAGGTGTTTAAAAAAATAAGAAAAGAAAAAAAAACTTTAAATGAATGGGCATCCATAAGCTTATTTAATAACTTGTTCCACTTCCTATTTCCACCCCTGCCCCCACTTCTTATAGTTTGAGACTGTTTTAGTTAATCCCATTCTATTGGTTTCAACGGGAAATGAATTTCCAGATGCAACATCTTCATTTGTCATCCAATCTTCATGAAGTCTGGAAGAATTGTACCCCTTACCTAGGGAATAATCCCTACCAAATTTCAGAAAGATTGGATAAAGTGTTCTGCAGTGCACAAAACAGTACACAACAATGACAATATTACACACAGAGACAAGGATTATTTATTTAGAGCCATTTTTAGCCTGCTCCCTCCTGCTCACAACAGCAGCTTGGGGTGGTTCACAACATGAGTAAAAAATATTAGATAATTCAATAATTAAAATTAAATACATAAAATGTATATTAAAAAATCATTAAGAGAGCAGAACCAACCACGACCCTCAACCCCATCCCACCCTACCCAAAAGCCTGGCGGAACAGTCAGTTCTTATGCTGTCTCTGGAAAGAGAGGAGGTCTTGGGCCAGGTGGGCCTCCATTGGGAGGGAATTCCACAGCCTAGGAGCAGCCACCAAGAACGCCCTCCCCATCGTCGCCACCAAGGAAACTCGGGGGACTTAGAGTTGGGCGTCCCCAGCCAACCACAAGGGCCGCACCACAGCCTGAGGTGTTGCTGCAGGTAAGTAGGGCCCAGGACATTTAGGGCATTATAGGTCAAAACCAACACCTTGAATCGGATCCGGAAGAGAATAGGCAGCCAATGTAGAGAACAGAACACTGGTGTAATGTGCTCGTGATGACCCGTCCCTGGAAGGTGGGCTGCCACATTCTGCACCAGCTGCAGCTTCCGGACTGTCACCAAGGGTACCCCACATAGTGTGTTGCAGTAGTCCAGTCTAGAGGTGATGAAGGCATGCTTGATGGTGGCGAGGTCAGAGTCTGAAACATACATCTGCAGTCATTGCACCAAATGTAGCTGGCGAAAGATGCTCCTCACCACTGCCACCTCCTGGGAATTCAGGCAGAGCTGTGAATAGAGAAGCACCCCCAGACTATGGACCTGTATAACTAAAGGAGGGCAAACCCCATCAATGATGGGGGACACCACCCCTTCAGTCCTACCCGCCAATATCACCTAGGTCTTGTTGGGATTCCATTTCAGACAGTCCACCCTGTTACCAACAGGACTATTGATTAATTAATTTGGAGGCTCAAATTATATTTAGAATGTTTGGGACTTTATTACTGAATTATTAATGGGTTCCCCTGTTGGACAACAACTAATTTAATACAGAGACATTGGACAATTCCGATGAATAGTCAGATGCTTTATTCAATGTGAGAATTAAATATAGTCCCCATGAATATTCCACAATGGCATACATGAATATTGTGATTACAGAGATACACACCAGGAGGAGATACAATCTCACAAAAATTGATCTTTCATATAATTGTTGACAATACTCAGGAAGATTATCTGGTACTGCTCTAAAAACTAAACTTGGCCTTCTATACATTCCTTAATAAGCTAAGATATATTTACCCTCCATTCAATGAGACTAGCTCCTGTATGGATATGGAAATTTCCGGACAAGATGGAAGAGGGTAGAAGTAAAGTAATGAGAGAGAAGGAAAAGAGTGGTCTCCTCCATTCAACCTATGACTTTTAAAACCTTCCATTCTCCTCCCACATCCACCCAGGATATTACCTGTCCCAATGAAAAGGTATTAATTCTAATCAATAAAAAGTCAAACTCAGTTGATGTCCATACATATGTCAATAGAAAGTTACTCTAATGTTACTAAACTTTGCAGTGTACCGGTCTTTAAAACAACAAGACAATTTAAGGTGTTGGTTCCCATTACCCCATCTTCACTCATCCTGTTTATAACTTAGGGTGGGTGCCAGTTAGGCCAAGTTCCCTAATTCCCTTCATTGACTAACATTTGCCCTATTTTCCAGTCCAATTCAATCTTACACAATCTTATTCTGCTGCACTTTAAACTCCAGTACACTTTAACAACCAAAACAAAAATCATTTTGAATTAAGCTAATAACTCCTATATAAAGCACACAATTCTCTTATCAAACCACTGCACACTATATCTGAATACACAACACTTGATATATATTTAATCCATCACTCTATATATGATTAATATGTGTGTAAATATGAGGATTGCTACCCAGACCTCAAGCCTGAACCTATCAACTCAAGGGCCTGGGCAACAGCCGTCATCGAATCCCCCACAGCCGCCAAACACTGAGTAAGCACCAAGACTACCAGGTCTCAGTCTGCAGAAAAAGAGAGGTAAAGCATTGGCATACTGATGACAACGTACGCCAAACCCTCTCACGACCTCGCCCAAAGGCTGCATATATACGTTGAACAGGAGAGGGGACAGTATAGAATCCTGCGGGACTCCACACGTGAGGTTCTGGAGAGATGATGTACACTCCCCAAGCACAACCCGTTGAGTTCACTGAGCCAGGTAATAGCAGAACCATACAAGAACAATTCTGATTGCAGGATATTTACAGACAAAGACAATGAACAGTAGGAATAAAGGGAAAGAAGGAATGTAAGAAAGACAGAGAAATAAAAATGTTTTTATAACTGTCAATTTGCCTAAGTGAGGCTGAGTTAGAGCAACCACACAGACAGAGAAAAACCAGCAAGCATTCTGTCCGAGACTGAACTAACACTAGCAAAGTTCCTCAGCTTGGAAGAAGATTAAGAACACACACCATGCCCTTCCCCCAAAGTCATCCCAAGTCCCTGATTGGTACAGAAAGCTTCACTCATGGTTTCCTCTCCCTTCTGAATACTTGTTTACAGCAAGGCACAGACAAGCTGAAGCCATGGCATGTGCTCTAGTTCTGCATGCAGCAGTCAGAGCAGAGCTAATAACCAATACTAAGATTTGTTAACCCATTTGTTTTAGTTATTGTAATAAACTAAAATGACTGTTTTAGTTAATAATAACTAAAAATAATGCATATCCCTACCCAGCAGCATTGGCCCCATTGTGGAAAAGAGCAGCTGATCTCTGTATGTGTACGCTGCCAGTGTCATTTTGGAAAAGGGTGCACATACGTAGAATGTTCCTGAAGCCATTTTCTGCATGTGCCGTGATTTTTTATTTGTTAATAAAAAGAAAATGTTTTCTTTACAATACCTCAAAATAAATGAAAATGAATAGGTGGTGTGCCTATTTGGTGGTGTGTAAACCCCTATTTCCTAGGAAACCTGCCAGTTGTTTACAATGGGCAAATATCTGCTAAGACTTTCCTTTGTCATTCATTTGCATTGGATTTCCTTGCAAGTGAATAGTTAGCAGAGAGATTAGAGAGTTCTTGCCTCCCAGCACAAATCCAGGAAGGCTGTTTTACCTGGTTGACATGGACTGGATTTCCCACCTCGATAACTTCCTATCAGTGTTTTGGCCACTTCAAAGAGCCCCCTGGAGTGCAGGGCCTGGACTCAAGTGAGCACTCCCTGTAACACACTATCTATGCCACTGTGCCCCGGAATCTATAAGGCAACCACCCATTTAACAAGCATAAAGGGGTTTCTCTGCTCTTCTATATATTAAATATTCTGTACACATTAAACTACATAGATATGTAAAGCAGTAGAGAATCTTTTAGAATTAATCATAATGTTTCGTACATTTGAAATTGCACTCAATGTGAATTCAAATCAAATACTGTCACTTAGCATGTGAAGATCAAGCAGAATTGAATTACTCAAGAACTGTAAGAACAAAACCATTTTGTTATACGACAGACAAGTTTACAAAATAGCGGTGGGGGGACATAGTTTATGTTCTGTGTAAACATACATCTGTTCTACAGTTTGCAATACTTTCATGTTGTTAGAGATCACAATGTATCAAGGATTGGATGTCCCAAAAGATTTATAATAAGTAGGATACGTTAGCATCTTTTCCAGACTATGCTGGAAAAATAATCACTTGGCAAAGTGTTTGATCAAAGTAGGAAACCAATATAGTTTAAAATAAAAAGTGTAGAAACCAGCCTCCCGGAAAGTTTATGAAGTATAGTAAAAACAATTAATAGAACTGTGAATTATTATTGAAAATAGTAAACTAAAGCCCTCTGTCCAAATTTGTTGGAACATTATAATAGCAGATCTTTGTTGAAAGCTAGATTTTAAAATATATATTCAGTGGCCTTGTTGTTTTATCTCAGCATGCATTGGGGGGGAGGGGGAGTTCTTTCAATTTACTGCTTAATTTGGGGGAGGGGGGGAACAAAGAAAGAAGTGTGAAATGATCCTGAACATTTTTTGATAAATACAATTAATTTTAATACAATGTAATAATGGGGGATATTGTTAAAGGTCTAAACATTAAGTAAATGACCTCAAAAAGAACCTGTGAGCTTATCAGTGTTTATAAACTATCAAGGAAAAGGGTGGGGGTGGGGTGGGGTATTCATAGGCGAAGGGGGGGGGGGAGTGTCCGTGGCTGTTGAATGACACTGTCGTGGTGCACCCACCTCAGGTGGAATGTGTGGGGAGGGATTCAAACAGGTGGCTCCCTGCATGGCTACCCTGGCCATGGAGGCAAGCATCATCACTCCCTCTGCCATGGAGGAGGGGAAAAGCACACCAGACTGGCCTTTGCAATTGACAATTCTCTGGCATGAGCAGTTGGGAACCCAGTCTCCCCAGTGCTCCTGGTCAGTTACTGTGACTTGAAAATGATGTGTCCCCCACCCTTGGTGCCTATGAGTAGTGGCCTGGTCTGCTGGAGTGGCTGACTGCCCCAGTTCATATGAGCACTGGGCTCCATGACCACAGACCTATTTGGCTTGCCCCACATGGGGCAAAACATTTTTTAAAAACACCCTAGCACAAGATTAACCAGATATTTGTCAAGGTTTTTCAAGTTGGCCTTCCAGCACATGGGTACAAAGACTCCAGTCTTGCAAAGATAACTGCATATGCTTAGCTTTAAGTATCCTGTAATCACCCCCTTGCTCCACAATTTGCCTGATGTACATCAACATAACCTTACTGGCTTCAGTAAAATCTCACTGGGTTAAGTATCTGTCCTACATGGTTACAACATATAACAACAACATATGGGACAGGACATAGTAAAGCATTTGTGAATATTTTCACTGGAATGTAGTCTAACTTCTTAACATCATGAGAAAATTGCTGTAGCTCCAAGTAGGGATGTGCGAACAGAACGTGGTTCGGATGTTCGGACGTTCGGTCGTTTGATTCGAAACCCGAGTTCGGGTATGGTTGTTCGGTTTGGAAGAGTTTGGTTCGGCCAAATACGGCCAAAACATCTGAAAATAGAGCTATCGATGCCGATACCAAAATTTTATTTATTTATGTCTTGACATTTCTATGCCACCCCCTCATGCCCACGGTATCTCAGGGCGGTTAACAATACAATAAAACAATAAAATACATTAAAATCAACATCAATATTAAAATAATTTAACCCCCCCAACCCTAACCCTACCCTCCAATTCCCCAAAATCCCCTACCCCACCCCAACAATCTACCCCATTTACCCCGCCCTCTCCATGTTGGCCCCCCGCCTTACATGGGGGACCTCCAGATGGGCACCCCCAGGGATTGGAGGGTTCATCCTGAGTCACGGAAGGCGAGGCGAGGCGATCCCCGAGATAAGAGAGGCTGATACCGTATAGGGCTTTGTATACCAATACTAACACCTTGAACTTGGCTTGAACTTGGCTCGGTACGCTGTAGGCAGCCAGTGCAGAGTTCGGAGCACTGTTATAATGTGCTCACGGCGACCCGTCCCCGTAAGGAGACGGGCCGCCACATTCTGCACCAGCTGCAGCCTCCAAACCAATATCAAGGGAAGCCCCACGTAGAGCACATTGCAGTAGTCGAGCCTCGAGGTAACGAAGGCATGGATGAGAGTGGCCAGGTCGGGTCTGGAGATGTACGGGCACAGCCTCCGGAGCAGATACAGCTGGTGGAAGGCGGCTTTAGAAACTGTCTCCACCTGCCAATCCAGGCAGATGTCCGCATCCAAAATCACCCCCAGACTCCGAACCTGCTGGACAACCGGAGGGCAGACCCTCCCAATAGGGGGAGCTGACACCTCCTTTGCCCTCCCCACTACCATCACCTCTGTCTTGTCTGAATTCAGCTTCAGTATGCTCTGCCTCATCCAATCCGCCATGGCCTCCAGACACTGGGAAAGTACCGTGTTTTTTTAATTATTATTATTATTTGGTATCAGTATCATTTGCCCCTGAAACCACCCCTGGTGCCAGGAAGTCTTCTCCTCAGCTGCCTCCCCCTTCCAGACACGTTTTTCTCCACCCAACGTCATGTTTTTCCCACCCCCAAACTCATCCGAACTTTTCTGAACTGTTCGGTCGTTCGAACATTCGATTCAGACGTTCAGTTCAGTCGTCCGAACAGGACGAATTCAGCCCAAACTCCGAACATCCAAACCGCGTTCGCACATCCCTAGCTCCAAGATTTCTTCTGTTCTTGCCCAAATGACCTTAGTGCAATTGCATAGCTTACTGAGAGGTATTTGTTGTGTTTAGAAGAGATTATTTTTAGAAAGAGTATGTTCCTAGTGTTGGTACACTGACTAGTTCAATTCATGGGTTATCAGCAGTAACAATGATAAGCAGCTAGTTATTTAACTCCATTATCACCTTTGCAGGAAAATGTACATACTATGGGAGTGATCCTCAGGCTGTTTATGGCTGGCATTACTTTTTGCACCAACATGAATCCCACTGAAAATAATGAAATTAATACAGGCACAATGAGCTAGTTCCGCCACCAAATATATTCATGATCATGCTGTTTAAGTAGAAATGAAAAGCCTTATCCAATACATTTTCTATCATTTAAATGCAGACTTTTCTTGGATATTTAATTGTATATAGTTTGGTTATATATATATATATATACACACACACACATATACATACACACACACACACACCATTTTTGTTCAATTTTACAAGCTGCTGTACATTAATTCATAGGAATTACGGATAAAGGTGATCTGAACAAAGAGGATAGAAATTGGACTGGTAATTAGTGGAAGCAAGGAAGTCTGCAGAGATTAGGGATAAATAAAATCAAGTAATTTTCTGGTAGAAGGTGTCAGAAAGGTTTTTAAAGAGAATTTTAAATGAGTTGAAATTGTCTTTGTGAAAATGTACAATTATTATATGGTTTAATGATCCATTAATGTGTATCACATAATCATAAGATTTTACTGCTTGAAGTTGTACAAAACAACATTATTTTCTATATGATATTGGAAAGATTAATGGTCAGAATGTGACATTCAGCACCATCACACGTGTAAGGAAAGAACTTACTAAGCCTCAGTCAATGGGTAAAAAACAAACATCTAACCAGCATGCTGACTACACACTCGGGGTCAGGTCAGGGCCGCCTAGAACAGATGTTTGCCTGACCAGACCAGTAGCGTGGAAGAACAGAACATGTGACTGGGAGACCCCACTCCCTTCATGCCCTCAGCACACAGTCATGATGGATAGCCATGGTGGCCCCAGATTCCTGGTAGGAATGGAGCCGCAAACAGATGTGCTGGCCTGTTATGGCCTGCATTGGCTTACCTGGAAAACCCCTGGCAGAGGCTGTGTGCCCGGGATCATCTGGGGAACCAATTCTGGGCCAGCCACCTGCCAAGGCAGCAGCAGGTCCACATCTGGCAGCCCAGAAGCTAACATGGTGAGTCTGGCATGTCAACCTATTCTCAGAGCTCAGTTTCACTGCATTTCCCACCCCTGCTGCCAATGGGGAAACACTGTGCACATTGGTCCCTTCCTATTTTTATTAGGTTCCATAGAAGATAAATACTTAGTATCAGTGAGAAAGTTGTCTGATCCCTTATCAAAAGTGAACTCTGAAGGTAGATTGATGATGCACCTCATGGAAGAAGGCAAGAACCCAGATTTCTTGTGCTAACAGAGCACAACTCTCAAGTCCAAACCCTGTCCAGTGTCACATACTATAACATGTAGTTTTCTAAACTGTAGAGCTGAAATGAGCATCTAGGAAGGCAGAGTGCTTGGGAGCATGCCAGCCCGTTAAGGAGGTTCATCTTAGGGATGAGAGGGCCCGAGTAGGATCAGCTGAGCTGGGGCCAGCCCAGAGCTCAAGAAAAGGGAGTGAGGACTCAGGCAGAGAGAGGGAGAAGGGGGAGAGACTGGAGTGAGAGCTCCATCTTCCTAAAGCTCCAGAAATGAGAGCCAGAGAGGGCTATGCCTCTGAGCTGGCTGCAGGGTGGTGCCTGGTCAGCTGAGCCTGGAGCATCAGGGGCTTGGCGAGAAGTCCTGTTGGAAAGCTATAGTACCAGAGGTTGTGCCTGGCTTTGAGCAATAGATAGCCAGAGAGGGTAGGGTGCCTGGCTACTGCCATAAGAACTAGAAAAGGGACCTGGACACAGGGTAGGGTTCCTGGCTAGACCATCTGGATAACCAGAGGAGTGTGACTGGCCAAAGTACTATGCACGTAAGGTGGAAAACTGTTAATAAAGACCTATAGTGGAGAGAGAATTCCCAGGTGGACTGGCTCTTCAGAGGGCAGGGATCCTGCAGGGACTCACCCTATGTCAGATTCACCCATTTACAGGGTACCAAACCTATTATGTGCAGATCATACCCACAATTTTGGGTACCATGATGGGTACCCAACAGGCTACCTGAGTGCTGATCAGGTACCGAATTACCAAAAACCTGGCGATTATTGTTCAGTTTTACTGATTACTGATTGGTAAATTGGTATGAGAAATAGCAGAAAACTTGACTAACTCAAGAAATGGGATGGTTGCTTGAAAAATGTGGATGGTAACTCCTTTAAAAAGGTACTGAAAGTTGGTATTTCAGGAACAGAATTCTGTAAAATGTGATTTTTAAAAAACAAAAAAGTGCACTTGTTAAGGTAAAAAACCTTCACCCACTATCTTTATTTTAAAAAAGAAAATGGATAAAAAGCAGTATGTACTAATTTCAACTATTAGACTAGTTTTCATGAATTTAGGGCTAATTCTTCTGTTTCCAAGACTGGGAGGGGAATGGTGGAAGGAACATGTTTAGTCATCTTTACATCAATGTTCTGCATAGGACAGAAAAAAACCTGGCTTGCCATTGTTCTGTCCCACTTCCCCTAAACCCATGCCAGCCACTTCATACATTTTTTCATTGTTTTTCTGTAATTTTGCTCGAGCACACACCCAACAATATCTCACACTACCGAGACCCTCTCTTGGACTAAGGCTCAGTACGCTGGGTGGGGCTTTCCAGTTTCCACTTGCAAAGAGTGGAAGAGCCCCTTGTCACCTCCAGGGCAAACACCAGGGGTCTTTAAAAAAACTTGCAGAATTGCGGAATTGTCAGAAACTGTCAGAAAACCACTGTTCTGCTATTTTGTGGCACTGGCAGAATGGCGAAAGTAGCAAAAATGGCATGTTTCCGCTATTTGTGAAGCCTGTAGAAGTAGCAGAATGAAATTAGCGGAACTCTGGAAGTAGCAGAATGAAACTAGTGGAATGAAAGCCTCTGCCGCATGGTACCACTAATTGCGGAAACGCTGTGTCCGGTGGAAATAGCTACCACTGCGACTTTCCACTACAGTCCTAGACCAGACATTGAGAATGAAAATTAAATACACAGAGGATTGACTGAGAAAATATTGTTGGTGAAAAGTGAGGGGATGAAGGACCATAGCTAAAATGTCAATATTCTTTCTATCAAAGCATTAGTTTCATCAAATATACAAGATGACTCCTTATGATCACAAGAGCCTGCTGCAATATGAACAAAGTAACTTGTCAGCAAACTTTGAAATTTCATTTTCTGTGATTAATCTGTTTGCATTATTGGCTCATATAAATATTTTGCATGCATAATGGAATGCATTCCAGATTAAATTTAATAGGATGAAGGAAAGTGTTTATAAAATGATTTGAATGCATGTAGCAGTAGGTGGAAGTTGGTATTAGAACAGGGTCAGAAAAGAGCAGTTGCAAAGTGAGAGTGAAAATTTGCTGATTTACAAACCTAGATAGAACTCTAAACAAGAGGTAGAATTAAACTAGAAGTTTTTGTCTTGCAGAGGCTTAGCAGAGGTCCTTTCAACCTGAAAGGACTGTGAATAACTTTACTAGGGATGTGTGAACGCGGTTTGGACAGCCAAACTGATCACCCGAACCGAACGCCAGAACCCCCAAACAGTTTGGCCATGTTTGTATGAGTTTGTGCAGGAAAACCAGGGCTGGAAAGACTGGAGGGGTAGTTGAGGAGCAGACTTTTTGGTGCCAGGGGTGGAGAGGCTTGGACTAGCAGCCAGCCTGCCCAATCACCATCCCTCTTTTCCTCAGACCACTGACTTCGCAGTCTGTGATTGGCCACGGGCTAGGCTGCACGGAGCCAATGGGGCTTGTGGTAAGGCAGGCGCAGCAAATAACAAAAGTCATTGCCCTCCTCCCTTCCAACTCCTTCTGAGCTAGCCACTGATCCTGTCAGCAGGCGTTTTCAGAAGTCTCCCTCTCCCAGCCATTTGTG
>QEPC01007812.1:4054160-4069349 GCA_003113815.1 Sphenodon punctatus
ACCACCTTGTAACCAAGCCAAGTACACGCACCTGAGACTTCGCATCCGCCTGAATGTTTGTTTGTCTTCTCCCATGTCTCTCCCGCTGTCCCCTCTCCTTGTCTCCCCCTCCTTGTCTTTTAGATTGTAAGCCACAGGTAGGGACCGCAGCTGATTATATGTTCTGTACAGCGCCAGGTTGTTACTGGCGCTTTATAAATGTTTAATAATAATAAAATAATAACATGCCAGACAGCACTCTATGGGAACTGCAAGGGTGACCTGGTGTCAAGGGTTCGGTAGGCATTGCGGGCTCTTGAGAGTGTACGGAAGCAGCAGTGGGCCCACCTATCTGACTGGCTCTCTCTCGCTCTCTCTCTCACTTCATAGCCTTCACCAGCCTATCTGAGTGCTCTGCTAAGGTGCCAGCCTTGTCTGCAAGTGTTCCCTACTGCTCTCATGTCACGTTGCCTGTCTGCCTGCCCGCCCAGGTTGCCAAGATAAAACCCTTCCTCAGTCTGCCTTCTGCTCATGCCACGTTGCCTGTCTGCCTGCCCTCCCAGGTGGCCAAGATCAAGCCCTGCCTCAGTCACCCTTCGGATGCTCATGCCATGCTGCCTAAATGTCCACCCGCCCAGGTGGCCAAGATCAAAGACTGCCTCAGTCTGCCTTCCCATGCTCATGCCATGCTGCCTGTCTGCCCGCCCGGCCATGGTGCCAAGATCAAAGCCTGTCTAGTGCCTCAGTCTTCCTTCTGCTCATGCCACCCTGCCTGTCTGCCCACCCGCCCAGGTGGGCAAGATCAAAGACTGCCTCGGTCTGCCTTCCCATGCTCATGCCACGCTGCCTTTCTTCCTGCCTGCCTAGGTGGCCAAGATCAAACCCTGCCTCAGTCAGCCTTCCGATGCTCATGCCACGCTGCCTATCTGCTCACCCACCCAGGTGGCCAAGATCAAAGACTGCCTCAGTCTGCCTTCCCATGCTCATGTCATGCTGCCTGTCTCCCCGCCCAGCTATGTTGCCAAGATCAAAGCCTGCCTAGTGCCTCAGTCTGCCTTCTACTCATGCCATGCTGCCTGTCTGCCCACCCACCCAGGTGGGCAAGATCAAACCCTGCCTCAGTTTGCCTTCCCATGCTCATGCCAAAGTGCCTGCCTGCCCACCCTGTGGGCAAAGCTGAAGCCTGCCTCAGCCTGCCTGCCTCTCATGCCAAGGTGTCTGTCTGCCTATCCTGGAAACCCTAGGTGATGTGCCCCACTGGCCTGGTAATCTCACTGCTTCTGTCTCCTGGTCCATGGGCGCTCTGCCCTGTGAAATCCAAATGTGCCCACACAATCCTGCTGCTACCATCTGCTGCTGTATGGGAGCTCTTCCCTGGAAAATTCTACAATCCTGGCTTCATGGGTGCTGCACACAGGCAAATCCTGCTGCTGCCATCTTTGCTGTTCCACAGGTTCTGTACCCAGTCAATCCAATGTCTGCTGCTGCTGCCAATGCCGCCTCTGCTGTCTGTGCCCATCATTTCTGCTACCGGGCAATCCAATGTCTGCTGCTCCTGCCAATGCCATCTCTGCTGCCTGTGCCATGGGTTCTGCTACCGGGCAATCCAATGTCTGCTGCTGCTGCTTCTAATGCTGCCTCTGCTGTCTGTGCCACGGGTTCTGTGCCCCGGCAATCCAATGTCCTCTGCTGCTGCCAATGCCACCTCTGCTGTTTGTGGCATGGGTTTTGCTACTGGGCAATCTAATGTCTGCTGCTGCCAATGTTGCCTCTGCTGTCTGTGCCATGGGTTCTGTGCCCTGGCAACCCAAGGTCAACTTCTGCTGCCTCTGCTGTGCCACAGGTACTGTGCTCCGGCAATCCAATATCTGCTACTGGGTGGCCACAGGATTCACAACTGGGAAGGCTTGACCAATGGGCAGAATAGCTTGTTGATATCCAGAGAGTAGGACGTAAACCTGCAATACCCAGCCAAGTAGGGGTGCCAGCCACCGAGCCCAGGCCAGGCCTCTGCCACTGCTCTGCTGATGCCATCCAGACCGCAACACCTGGCCGAGCAGGGGTGCCAGCTACCCAGTCCTGACCAGGCCTCTGCTGCAACTCCACTGATGCCAGCCTGCAATGACTGTCCAAGTAGGGGTGCCAGCCACTCCAGCCCCAGGACCTAGCATCAGGGTTCTGGGGGCCTACATTCCAGGCAGGGAGGGATGTCTCTCCACTTGTCTGCAAGTGTCCCACACAGAGGTCAGCCAGCCTGAAATGCCGACCAAGTAGTGGTGCCAGCCACTGAGCCCTGGCCAGGTTTCTGCTGCTTCTCCACTGATGCCAGCCAGCCTGCAACTCCAGGCCGAGCAGTGGTGCCAGCCACTGAGCCCTAGCCGGGCCTCTGCCACTGCTCCACCTATGCCAGCCAGCCTGCAATGCTCAGCCAAGTAGGGGTGCCAGCCACCCCAGCCCCACAACCCTCCATCAGGGTTCTGGGGCCTACATTCCAGTCAGGAAGGCCTGTCGTTCCACTTCATTGTCTAAAAATGCAGCACCGAGGACAGCCAGTCTGCAACTCCTGGCCAATTAGGGGTGCCAGCCACCAAGCACTGGCTAGATCTCTGCTGCTGCTCCACCAGTGCCAGCCAGTCTGCAATGCCTGGCCAAGCAGGGGTGCCAGCCACCAAGCCCTGGCTTGGCCTCTGCTGCTGCTCCACCAATGCCAGCCAGCCTGCAACTCCCAGCCAAGCAATGATGCCAGTCACAGTTACAGTGCCCTGGCAATCCAGTGTCTGCTGCTGGTACTGTACATCATCCATTTTCTCCTCCCTCTTGTAGATGGAATAGCTCAGATGAGTGTGCCAATGGGTGGAGGCTGGGTGTCCATGAGATTCACCAACAGGCAAGGTTTGCCCAATTTGCAATAAAGCTTCTTGAACTCAGTCGAGTATGATGCCAGCATAAATGCCCCGCCAAGTAGGGGTGCCAGTCACCAAGCCATGGCTGGGCCTCTGCAGCTGCTCCACCAATGCCAGCCAGCTTGGAATGCCTGGCCAAGCAGGGGTGCCAGCCACCAAGCCATGGTGAAGCCTCTGCTGCTGCTCCTACAATGCCAGCCAGCCTGCAATACCAAGCCAAGCAGGGGTGCCATCCATCAAGTCCTGGCCGGGTCTCTGCCACTGCTCTGCTGATACCAGCAAGCCTGCAATGCCCAGCCAAGCAGGGGTCCAGCCAATCCAGTCCCAGAACCCACCATCAGGGTTCTGGGGCCATCGTTCCAGTCAGGGATGGCTGTCATTTCACTTCATTATCTGCAAATGTCCCACATCGAGGTCAGCCAGCCTGCAATACCCGGTCAAGTAGGGGTGCCAGCCACTCCATCCCCAGGACCCACTGTCAGGGTTCTGGGGCCATCATTCCACTCAAAGGGAGCTGTCATTCCACCACATCAAGAAGCAGCCAGCTACTCCTGATCCAGGACCCACCATCTGGGTTCTGGACCCTACATTCCAGACAGGGAGGGCTGTCATTCCATATCATCCAGAAGCTGTCACTCTAGTTCCAGGACCCACAGTCAGAGGTCTGGGGGCCCTCATTCTGCTCATGTGGAGCTGTCATTCCACCACATCAAGAAACAGCCAGTCACTTTATCCCCAGGACCCACCATCAAGGTTCTGGGGCCTGCATTCCAGTCAGTGAGGGCTGTGTTCCACTTAGTTATCTGCAACTTCCCCATCAATACCTAGAAGGCTACAATGCCCGGACAAGTAGGGGTTCCAGCCATTGAGCCCTAGCCGGGCCCTGCTGCTGCTCCTGGCACTCAGTGAGCAGGGGAAATGGCCACAGAAGAACTAGCCAGGGGTTTGGGGGATCCAGGGTTTCCCAGGGCTCACACCAGGTGGGGACATGTCAGTTGCAAACACCAGCCCAGTGTGCTTCCCCCTCCCCCATGGTCCACAGCAGAGTTAGTGCATGGTGACTTGCTTCTGTGGTAGCCATTCTTGGAGCCCCCTGATTGAATCCTTCTCCAAACACTCCATCTGAGTGGGTGCTCTGCAGCAGTACCACTCAGCATTGCCAGTCTGCAATGCCCGGCCAAGCAAGGGTGCCAGCCACCAAGCCCTGGCAGGGCCTCTGCCACTGCTCCACCCATGCCAGCCTGCAATGTTGGGCCAAGTAGGGGTTCCAGCCACCATTCCCTGGCCAGGCCTCTGCTGCCACTCCACTGATGCCAGCTTGCAATGTCCTGCATCCTATGGGTGCCAGCCATCAAGCCCTTGCCGGGCCTCTGCCACTGCTCCACTCATGCCAGCCTGCAATTCCCGGCCAAGTAGGGTTTCTGGCCACCAATCCCTGGAGAGGCCTCTTCTGCTGCTCCACTGATGCCAGCTTGCAATGCCCTGCACCCTATGGGTGCCAGCCCGAAGCCTGCAATGCCTGGCCAAGTAGGGGTGCCAGGCCAGTCACCAAGCCCCAAGCCTTCCCGGCCTCTACTGCTGCTCCTACCTCTGGGTCTCAGACAGCCATTCCTGGTGTTACAGGCACCCCCCAGGGACTAAGCACCGAGCCTGCCTACCCGGGCAACCTGGGGTGCCAAGCACCAATCCTTCCTAGCATCTGTTGCTGCTGCTGCTGCTGCTGCTGCTGCTGCCACCACTGGGTCTCAGATGGCCTGCCAGCCCTGGAGTCATGGGCACCCCCAGGGGCCAAGCGCTGAGTCTGCCTTCCCGGGCAACCCGGGGTGCCAAGTGCCAAGCCTTCCTGGTCTCTGCTGCTTCTGCTGCTGCTGCTGGGTCTCCAGTGGCCTGCCTGCTGACACAGGTCCCTCTGGGGGTTCCTGGAATGCCCCAAGCCTCCTGGCAGTGCCAAACTCTGCAAAAAATTTGGGGGGGGGGGTCCAAATTCTGCCCCACCAAACCCATGAACCTGAACTAAGTTTTTAGTCCAAATGGCCAAAAGGCCGAACATCCGAACTCCGTCCTGTTTGCACATCCCTAAACTTTAGAGTGTTGTTCTGCATTTGTTCATAAGCATAATATTTGGAGCCCTAATGAGTAGGATAAAAAATGATACACATCTCAAAGAATTCTCATGTTTCAGGGAATAAGGCTGTTTAAAGTCAAAGAGCAGGAAAGGAACTTGCTATGTCATTTATAGGATATGGTTCACCAAGTAAAGTCCCAACTACTTCTGCTTATCAAAGATCCCAAGACACTTTTCATAAGAGTTATGCCAGGTCATTCTGCTTAAAATTCCCCTAGCAGAACAATTCCATAAGCACTTATTGTCCCAAGCTTCCTTTTACTAAATCAATGCAAATCAGCAAATGTAAAAAGCAACAAAAGTATACACTAACATTTCAGAAATGTTAAGTTTCACTCGGGTTCAGTTTTCAAGAGGTACTAAAGCTCCTATTACAAACTAATGGTATGCAAAGGGACATAACCTTTTGACACTAACTGACAATGAATGTTCAGACTCTAATCCTCAGTAATACAACCTGCTCACATAGTATGCATCTCAGAGAGCATTCACTATGACCGTTATCTGTCATCACATTGCAAAGTCAGTAACTAGTGTGATCTGATCTAGTCTGTAGCATGAATACTAAAACTTGGCAATATGTGCTAAGGGGGGGGGCTGCAGAGCAACTGAAGCGTTACACAGCAGCTTTTCATTTATAAATCATCAACCTTTTCCTCTGGTAACTGCAAATGTGTTACAAATGTGTAATTGAAACATTGCCTCTTTCTTTTCCCTTTTTTTCTTCTGTAAACATATAGTCTGAGAGCAAGAAACATACAGACTGAGAGCAGGCAGGTATTTCTGCCAGATAACAGAAAGCAAACAGAGAGGGTCATTTAGAAATAAAGGGGCTGGATCTGATGTGAGGTTTGCTATTTTTCTAAGGGGAATGAGGGGAGGCAGGGTATTGTACAGAGAATTTTCACAGATAACTGACTGACATGAAATTATTGAGGGAGAATCTACCAGTCCTTCTTATAAACTGTCACAGGGGAGCCCTGAAAGTCTCACAGGGATATGTGGAATGTAGATCACCCCTGTAACACAAATTCAAGGTGCCTGCTGCTCTGCAATACAACTACAGGGTAACCCCAATTTAATGGCCTCCATACAGTTATCATAAAGCCTATCCCAAAATCCACATAACCAGTAACAACCCCACCTTACTTTTGTTCAGCTCAGTCCAGGGTCCAGCCTAGACAGTCTCACAAGTCTCCCACTCAGGTATTTCAATTATCCAGCTTCCTTTTAGCCTTCTCTGGGTTTGACCCAGATGTTGTTAAGCTTCTATGCCAGGTCTACTCCCTTTAACAACCTGCTTGCTACTGCTCCTCTTCAGTTCTTTCTCTCTTATATTCACCCAGGAGTGGGTTTCAAGCCCACTCCAAATTTTAAAGGGCCCAGAGCCCTATTGTGGATCCACTCTGCCATAGCAATATATACTTGTCATGCTATTTAATAGCAGTTCTGTGATCTTGTTTTTTTTTAAATGAAGCACATTTATTCAGAAAATAGTAGAGGTGTGCAGAAGGGATATCTTTCTTTCTAATTTTCAAAGGGCTTCCATGCCTTTAAATAGTGGTTGTACTTGGCCTCTCTGACACTTTTCTTTCCCCAGACTTTCTGGCAGTGGCCCATCATGGCAGAAATATCAGAAAGATTGGCATGCAGCAGATGGACACAGGTAGGGGTGGGACTATTGGTATCAGATCAATCTGATAATGCTGATAATGGCTGGCATTGGATTAATCCGATAATACCAATAATTGTTGGTATCAACAATATCAGATTTTTAACATTGCCAGTTTAATTGGATTTTTAACATTGCCCATTGCCACAATGTTAATGATTTGAGAAAATCTGCAATGTTAAAAATTCAATATTCTGATATCGATAAATCCAATATTGGGAGATCTGATACCAATAAATCCGATACCTGATAATCCCCCTAGAGTCCCACTCCTAGACACAGTACAGATAAGACACTGGCAGACAAATGGTGCTCCCAGGCACTGAAGCTGCAGGCAATAGCACAGGAGGAGATGGTGGTGCCCCAAGTATGGCAAGGCTTCAAGTTGAAGAGAATGCCCCTGGGAAGCAGAATAGCAGAGAGAGACTGGCACACAGCAGGTGGGTACAAGATGGACAAGCAGGAACTGACTTGCATCGGATGGGCACTGAACCAGCATGTATGACAAAGGAGAGGAGAATTCTTGTCCCAACTAGCATGCCATGTCTTCACTATGCTGAGAGTACACCAGGGTGGCAAGAGATATGAAAGAGTCAACTTCAAAGACTAGCAGTAGCAGCAGCAGCAGGAAGACATAGGAGCAGCAGGCCCTGCTGGCATTTGCACTGGTACCACAAAATATAGCATGGATTTCAACTTGCAGAGGATGCCCCGGGGGGCAGGAGACATATGAGAGAGAGAGAGAGAGAGAGAGAGAGAGAGAGAGAGAGAGGGAGCAGCAGGAGGCAGGCCAGGCAGTGTTGGTAGTCAGAGGAGTGGCAGGTGGTACTAGTAATTGGCATTGTCCTTTCTTGACCAACAGTGCAACAACTTCCAGAGATATCTCCGGAGGGCAGCATTGGCACCCCAAGATATGACAACTTGTCAACTTGCAGAGATTGCCTGAGGGGGACAGGACATGTGTCTGTGTGAGAGAGACATTCAGGCAGCAGAAGCAGAAGCATCAGCAGGAGGTGGGCAGAATGGAGGAGCAGCAGGCAGGCACTGCCACAGGCTTTGCTATTGGCACGCCAAAGTATGACAGGGCATCAACTTGGACAAATCACCCGGGGGGGGCAGTAATGCATTGCCATGCCAATGTACAACAGGGCATCAACTTGTGGCGATCACCCCATTAGGGCAGGATTTGTTTGAGAGGCACACACACATATTTGGATAGCAGCAACAACAGCAGGAGGGCATAGCGGAGGAACAGCAGGCAGACACTAGCATATGCTTTGTGACTGTGGGTACCTCAATTCTTAGCAGGGTGTCAACTGGCAGAGATTTCCCTGGGGGGAAGGATGTGTGTGTGAGAGACACACACATTTGAGCAGCAGAAACAGCAGGAGGTTGGCAGGTAGGTACTGGGTGCAGCTGGAGGAGTGGTAGGTGGTACTGTGACATTTGGCATTGTTCTTCCTTGGCACTTCAAAATGCATGGGGGCGTCAGCTTTCAGAGATCACCCCAAGGGGTCAGGACATTGGAGAGGGAGAGAGGCAGACAGCAGCAGGAGGAAAAAGGCAGGCACTGGTGACAGCAGAAGGTGGAGGAGTGGGTGGTGGTATTGGTAGTTGTCCTTCGTTGTCACCCAAAGGTGCATGGGGCATCAACTTATGAGAACACCTCAAGGGGACATGGCACCCCAAAGTGTGTGAATGCCTCAACTTACAGAGTTCAGTTCACCCCAGGGGACCAGGACATATGAGAGAGGCAGAGAGTGGCTTCATTTGCTCATTCTGGAAGGTGGCAGCTGTGGGCATATATGCTCTCTCTCTCTCTCTCTCTCTCTCTCTCTCTCTCTCTCTCACACACACACACACACACACACACACACACACACACACACACACGGTAGTTTCTCTCATTCTGACAGGTGATAACAGTGGGAACAAATGGACTCTCACTGGCTGATGGGTGGCAGCAGCAGCCACAGATGGTCTCTCTCTCTTTCATTCTGGCATGTGGCAGCAGCAGGCACAGATGTGCTCTCTCTCTCATTCTCTCTCTCTGGTTTATGGCAGAAGCAGGCATAGATGCCTCTGTGGGCTTTGGACATTTACTGTTTCTCATTCAAGCCAGCAGGCTGGCAGCAGAAGCGTTTGGCCACCGTGACCCTGTGTCTCCCTTATGCATAGGCAAACCTCAGTGATCAGAACACTAAGGGTTCAACTTACAGACAGATTCCCAGGGTGGCCTGGCTCCATATGAAGTAAAGAAAATTGCAGGTGGGCACTGGGCAGTTGGCAGCACCCTAGATGTAAAAGGGTGTGTAAACTTGCAGATAGTGCCCCCGAGGAGCACAATAATGTCAGCACGAGAGAGGGGGGTTGGGGAGGGAGAGATTGAGAATGGCAGGGGGAAGCCAGGATTTGGGCAGGAAGGGTTGGGAGCAGAGGGAGAGACCCACCAGGACAGAACAGGAGTGTTGACCCTGGAGTTAGCAGTGAACCCTCACTCCAACTCACAGGGAATTTTGGGGAACCCCGTCAGCAGCAGGTTGACCTTTAAAAAGACCAACTGCTCACCAATATAGGTGCCAACTTCGACTGGTGTAAGCCAGTGTATGCCAATGCCCATCACCATAGAAAATACATGCTTGCTGAGCAGCCTGGTTGGTGGGCATGAGAGAAGTGCCTGGGCCACCTTGTCCAGGCCCTGCCACTTCTGGGTCATTTGCCTAGTAGCTCAAGGGATCACTCCTGGAATCCTTATTGGACTCTTCCAGATAGAAGGAGACTGCAGTATTCACGCTGTTAGACACGTGACCCCTCCCATGAGTTAATATTGGGGGCCAGTACCCCAATATCCAAACAAACTCTTAAATTTAGGGGGAATTAGCCAAATTAACTCAAGTGTGGGGTCACTCATGCCGAAAGGATCAGTCCAATACATGGCACACTACTCCTGGGTGGGTGGGGGGTACACCTTCGCAAAGTACCAGACAGGAAATGAGGTGCTTCAAGAAAAAAGGGTTCTTTATTACAATGATACAATGAGGGCATAAGGAAACACACCGACCCACACAATATAATACAAATACAAGCCTCCAGTTTGGCTGGCTCAGTAATATAAGCAGCAGCTGGGAAAGTGAAAGTAACTAGGTGAAGAGGTGGGAAAGAGAGAGAGAAAAAGAAAGAGAGAGAGAGAGAGGGTCAATGGGTGGCAAAAACTCTGAAGGAGAGTGATTACCTATCTTGGCTGTTGTAAGGAGACAGTGGCTCTGTAGATCCTGCTATGTTCGGGGGGGGGGAGATGACAGACCGAGGGGGGGTGTCTGGGAGTAATCCTTAAGATGGTCGTGTCCAGAGTAATCTGCATATGTCCACATTCAAGAGCAACTCAACTTGGACAGGGAAACCTGGGGCAGTTATAGGGACTTGCACAAAGGATCAGGGAGGTGCCAGGGGTCTGAGAAAGGATTTTCAGAAATGTCCGGAGTGAAACAAGGGGAAATCTCCAGATGGATCTTTGAGAAACAGAAAAGCATAAACTTTTGTGTTTATAAAGGAGTGAAAAAGTATCAACATAGGGCTAGGGGATTTTCCAAAGAGACAGGAAGAGAACCATACTTAGGTGAATTTTGGAAACATGGGGCACTTATGGACCTTTTGTGATCACACCTGGAGGGCCATTGCTAACTAGGAGTCTCCCAGGTTTACCAGGTGTTCTTATCAAAAGGGAGGAAGCCCTCATGATTGCCCCATGACTTACTTAGGTCTTCTCCTAAATCCTTCTCTGAGGCAAGACTGGTTTTGCAAGAGGGGGTTTATTTCACCTCCTGGGCTTTAGCACAGGCTGGCTCTGAACTCTTGACCTCTCATCCTGGGCCCCTCAGTTCTCTAGTTCATCCACCAAACTTCATTTTACGGGGTGCTGCTTTGCCAGGTGGGGGAAGGGGGGGTCTGCTGTTTTGGGGAAAGGGCACCTTTGGTAACAACACTATCCTGCTCCTTCTGGGTGTGGGTGCTGCCGACTGCCACCCCAATATCTGTGAGCCCTGCCTCGGGGTGAAGGCTTCCGCTTTGACTCTGGCTGTCCCGGCGACGCTCCTGTGGGACTCGGGCAGGTGGGGGCCTCCCCCCAACCAGACAGCAGGGTGCAACTTTGGCACCGACTCCGGGGAGGATGGATGCCATTATGAAGCCTGTGGCCATGCCCCCGACATCCGGGCATGCTGTGGGCACGTACGGGGGTGAGGCTTCATCCCTAAAAGCCCAGCACTGGCTGCAGCTCGGCGCTGGTAATCATAGAGAAACCGGCCCCCTTGCGACTGACTGAGCGAACATTTGGCCGTGTGTACAAAAAGAACGAGACTGTGCCTGAATCTGAGAGCCCCGAGCATTGAGTATTCCATCCCTTCATTCCTTGACTGTGTCTGTGAGTAGTAGAGCGTTTTGGTGAGTGTTGTCCGCCCCTCCCCCTCCAGTCCTAGTTGTGTTCCACCTGGTTCTGTGACCCCATGATCCCCCTCTTCCTCCTGGGTCCTCATTCCCCTCCCATCACGTATCTCCCCCACATGCTCCCTTTCCCCCCTTGGCCCCCGACAGTGAGTGTGGTTGCATGCATGGGCCAAGGTTTGGCTTCCCTGTATTCCCTGGTGCCCTATGATGATAGAGGCCTGTGTTTGTACAAGCTCTTAATAGGGATGAGCGAATGCGGTTCAGAGTACAGCCCGAACTTGGCCTGTTCGGAGGACTGAATGCGAACACAAACCTGAACACGAACATACTGAACATACTGAAAAGAACCAAACGGCAAAATGGCCGAACAGTTCGGTCAGTTCGGATCGCGCTCGGGTGAGTTTGGGTGGCAAAAAAAGGTTCACTGTAAGGTGACAGGGAGGGGTAGTACTAGTCATTGAGGAGCAGACTTCCAGGCACCAGGGGTGGAGAGGCTTGCAAGAAATGAAACTATCTGCCTCCCCCCTTCCCAACACCTTCTGAGCTAGTCACTGTTCCTGAACAGCAGGCGTTGAGTAGGATTATTAGATTGCTTTAAGTTTCATTTCAGTTTTGTACTGAAATGAAACTTAAACCTTAAACTGGAACCTTGTGTTTGTGATTCCCACCACCCCCATCCCAGATAGATAGATAGATAGATAGATAGATAGATAGATAGATAGATAGATAGATTAGGGATAGTAGTTGTAGGAGCTAGCTTAGTGATAGAGATAGCATTAGTGATTTAGTTTTAGTGTTTGTAGGAGTAGGCCTGTGTACTTATTAGATAATCCATTTAGTTCATAGCATTTAGAATAGTTAATAGCAGTTAGATTTAGTGTAGATAGACATATATAATATTAGATTAAAAAAGCCATATAAAAACAAAAAAAACAAATAAAAAACAAAAGAAAACCATATAAAACTCAATAAAAAACAAAAAAACCATATAAAAAACAAAAAAAACACCCATAACATTTCCCGAATGGCCGAACAGAACGGCTGAATAGAACGGCCGAACCCGGCCCCGGCGAACTAACAGAACGGCCGAACCGAACGCAGCCAAACCAAACGGCCGAACCCGAACCGCTATCTGTTCACCCATCCCTAGCTCTTAAGTACAACCTTCTAGCCTGACGGGCATTTAAATCCCCACTTTGCATACCAAATCAGGGTTAAGTCACAGCAACGAGTGGAGACCCCGCGAGTGAGCCCTAAATCTCCATATCCCCGTGACAATGGCCTCTGCCCACCATGCCTGCTCTGTGGTGGGCTAGTGGGGAGTGACCACAGTGCTTCTGCTGGCCCTGCTGGTGATGTACTCTCGAGTTCCTCCCCCTTTCCGCTCCTCCCCACATCATTGCCCTTATTCTGACATATATCCCTCTCTGCCCTCTATACCAGTGCATAAGTTCCTTCCACAAGGTGACGGTCTCATAGTGAACTGCCAGACTACTCTTCACCCTGGGGTTGCACTTGGTGGCCAGAATGTGTTCTTCCCACCTAGTTATGGGTCAAACTACCTCTTCAGTCCCACAACCTCTCAGCCAGGGCCACCACCTCTGGTACAAGGCACTATTCCTCTGACCCCTTATTCTGCCCCTCAGAAAGCCCACCAGTTTTTTTGCTCAGAATTAGGACAAGAGGGATCAATTGGCTTAGGGTGGCAGACTCTGCACTGAGGGTATCAGGAGTGTTGAAGGACTTGAGGATTTTCACTGCCAGTGCCATCATCACCCACCCTTCCTGGATGAGTGTTGCCTGCACCCTGATTTCTCCCAGCTAGGCCACATGTGGAGGACATGTGCTACTCTGCTACTCCACCAGCTGCTTCATCAGAAGCAGGTCCCCGGGCCAAATGTGGGTCCATAATTCACGGATTTCCCGCAGAATCCCTCTCCCCCCTGTGGCATCTCCTGCCCTACTTTCCCCAGTGCAGAATTTCCATCATGCATTGGGGAGATGTGGGGTAGAAGATTCCAGGTGGGGAGGGGGATGAAAAATGAGGGTTTCTCCTCCCACCCAACACAGTCTGGGGGAAGGGAGGTGAGGGGGGAGAATTCTTTTAGCAGCAGCTAAGGCAAAATAAAACCCTTCTCCCCACCCCCTCCCTGAAGGCCTGACAGAACAGCCAGGTCTTACAACATCTAAAGAAAGAGGGAAGGTCCAGGGACAGATGGGCCTCCAATGGGAGGAAGTCGCACAGCCAAGGTGTGGCCACCAAGAATGCCCTCTCCACCATCACCACCCGGCATACCCAGGGGACTTCGAGTCGGGCACTCCTGGCTGACTGTAAGGGCTGCAAAATGACCTGGGGCCTGAGGCGGTCTCGCAGGTAAGCAGGTTTCAAGCCATTTACGGTTTTATAGGTCATAACCAACACCTTGAATTGGGTCTGGAAGACAATAGGCAGCCAGTGCAGAGTCCAGAGGACAGGTGTGATGTGCTCACTGTGGCCCATCTCCATTAGGAGACGAGCTGTCACATTCTGCACCAGCTGAAACCTCCGGACCATCGTCAAGGGTAGCCCCACATAGAGCACATTACAGAAGTCCAGTCGAGAGATAACGAAAGCATGGATGATGGTGGCCAGATCTGAGCCTGAGACATATGGCCTCAGCTGTCATACCAAATGTAATTGGCAAAATGCTCCCCTCACCACAGCTTCCATCTGACAATCCAGGTGGAGCTGCGGGTTGAGGAGCACCCCCAGACTACGAACCTGAGTGGCTGGGGGGGGCAGACTCCGCCAATGACGGGAGCCACCACCCCCTCAGTCCTACCCACCGACATCACCTCCAACTTGTCAGGATTCAGCCTCAGACAACTTGTCATCATCCAGTCCCCTACAGCTGTCAGGCACTGGGTAAGCACCAGATCGGGGAGATATTTACAAACACTTCTTTCCCAAACTCCCCATTTCCCCTGCAGGGTGTTCTCCAAGCTGGTCCTGGGGGGAGGAGGGGAACCTTCCTAACAGGAGAGGTGGACCTGCCAGCACCCATATCATCAACAACATTAGTGCTGCCAGTAGCACTACTACCTGGTGCTGTGGGTTTGAAAAGGGTGCACAGCACCGTTTGCTTCTCTCTCCCTCCAGTGTCACTACTAGTGGAAGGCTAGGGTGGCTGTTCAAGCTCCTTGCCTCCACCACTTCCATCAAGTTAAACCATGCTAGGGCTGAAGCAATAACTCCTTTTCCTGCTCTGCTATTTCATTCTGCCATTTCAGAATTGCCCGTGACTTTCAGTAGCTTTTCTGCCGGCATTCCGTAAATTCTGCCAGCATTACGCTAATTTGGAAACAGTGGGAACAATCTCAGAATTTGTCAGAACAAACATCGGTCCACTACTTCGCAGTGCTGATGGAAATAGCAGAAGACTGAAACTGTCAGAACAAACATTATTCTGCTATTTTTGCAGCCGATAGAAGTAGCAGAATGAAAGTAGTGGAACGATGGAAGTAGCGGAATGAAAGTAGCAGAATGAACATCTCTATCGCACAATGCTGCTCATTGTGGAAGAGCTTTTTCCATCAGAAAAAGCTACCGCAGTGGCTTGCCATTTCAGTCCTAAACCATGCTTCAACCTCTTCCCCCCAATAATGGGTATTTTCAGATGTTACGGGCTGCCGGTTCACCACAGTGAACCACCAGGGGGGGTGAGCAGTGCAACCATGCCCAGGGGTGGGAAAACGACCCAAACGGACGTGCCAGGAATGGGACCACGGGCCGGAACCGGGCCGCACCATCGCGGGCTGCGGCAGCATAACAGACGTTCAGACAAACCGACGCCGGGCGATAAACCCCCACAAGGCACCGGGCAGGGGCGGGACACAGACATGGCCGCCTGAGGGCAAACGAAGCCACAAGGCACACAAGGGAATGCCCACACAAGGGAAACGGGAAGGGAGGGGGGAAGAGCGAGAACAGGCTGACAGCCGGCACACACAACGGACCCGCAGTGGGGCACAATGCACAACCACATGCCCGGGCACACACACACACACACACACACACACACACACAC
>QEPC01007812.1:4071302-4099056 GCA_003113815.1 Sphenodon punctatus
GGGGGGCGGGGAGGGGGAGAGTGCTTGAGTGGGTGCAGGTGGGGCCCCTCTCGGGGGCCCCCTGCCTGGTGCCCGGGGTCCCCCCACCCCCCCGAGGTTGGTTCTCCCGTGCCCCCTGTTTCCCTCCCCTTGGTTGTCCTTACCCTTTTGCTGGGTGCCTCTTGTAGGCCCATTCCGGCTGCTGTCCCCGGGGCGGTGCGACCCGGATGCAGGTGTGGGTGTTGTTCCCGGGCCACCTCCCTGGTCGGGTGCTCCCGTGTGCCCCCTTCCTGCGCCTGTGCCCCCTCCGCTTGCATCGCTGGGCCTGCCTGCACCTCCTCTGCCTCCTGGCCCACCGCTGTCACTGTCTCTGCCTCTGCTCTCTTCCATCTCCCTCCTCGCTCCATCCCGCCACACTTGCTTGCTGCTGATCTTGCTTTAAATCTCCCTCCGGTGTTTGTGTTGTTGCTGGTTGCCCGGCAGTGATGCTGCGTGCCTCGTCCCCGGCTGGGGCTCGTTTCCTTTGGATCCGCGCGGGGATTGGCGTCCAGACGTTACTTTTCCTTGGTTCCCGGTGGGGGTTCATTTGACCACGCTTCCCGGGACCTTCCCCCGGCTAGCCCGGGAAGCGTGGTTGAAACTGAGCCCATGTGGGTATTGAGCGTGGTGAACATCTGGTGCGCACCGTTAAGACGTTCAGGGCCCTTTGGCCCCACGGGGGGGTTGAGCGTGGTTCAGTGTGGTTGAGCGTGATCTCGTAACATCTGAAGACACCCAATGAGCACTGCTGCTGCATCAGCAATGCAGTGCATTTTATCTTGGAGGGTGGACTGTCAAGACGGCCAACTCCACCTTACCCACACCCTCTTCCAAGCTTGAGGGGGCAACTCCCCCTGCTTTGGATTCCCCATGACCAGAAATGACTCCCCTTCCTTTCTTCATATCTAGTGGTAGATCCAGGCTTCACTAGGAGTTAGGATGAACACAGCGCAATGAGCAGCACACACAAACTGAAGCACTGACTCTGTGAGATGTTCAATGCAACCCAGAGTCACAGAGAATTAGCCACAGACAAAGGACTATGCAATTTGCAAGCAGCTTATATAGGTTTTCCATCTAACCCCTCTGATTAGTACTGGCAAGTTGGAAGCATGTGCAAGCAAAAAGACCTATTACAGGTATTCTCTGATGTCTGTCATAGTGGTGTGAGATATGTTTGCACTGCCAATTGGCAAGTGGAGATTTCAGTTATGGGCATCTTTAAACATAACATTAAGCCATGTCTCAAATGGTGTTGGGATATTGACATGACACTGGTTGTGTGCCCCATGTTCAAATCTGTCCCATGTTTAGACATGCTACCAATTATGTAGGCAACAACGGATGTTCTCCTCCCTACTTTTCCTCAGAATGCAGGTACAGCCTCTGACGGATAGGATTTCTAAGCAGCTGTGAAAGCAGTTTCTTCTGTGCTTTGCCTTGTGGAGTAGGTGATAGTGTCACTTGCAGAATGTGTTGCTCTGAGGGGAATGCAAACAGCAATGCAGCAGGACTTAATTTCAGGAGTATTTTCATAATAAACAAATGAAAAGCTGAGCTTACAACTTCCTTTCAACTGGCACCTTTATTTATGTTGTTCCTTTTGAGAGAAATAATGGTTGTGCTTCAAACAATGAAGATAGAGATGGACAGGAAGGAAACGGCCAGAACAGACCCGAGTCTCCTCCAGAAAACATAGTACTGTATTAATCAAATAACTGGAAGTTTCTGCAAACACACCACTTGATGGGTTCAGTCCTGCTGCTGGTTTACGCTAGTAGCAGGTGCACAATACAACTGAGCGATGCTCGCTCAGGAATGCATGTGCCCAGTGTGCACAAGAAGCCACATAGGGCAATGGTGTGCTCCTCCAATGACACACACACACACCTGAGAACACACACACTGCAGTCTGGGGAATGGAGCAGGGACTGTGCCTGCTCTATCCCCCAGGTTACGGGTGTGTGGGCCTCAGGGGGGTGGCATCTGAGGGGGCACGCCGTCGCCCCTCATGGCTTGCTGCATGGGCAGGGCACATGTGCACCTGAGTGAGCTTGTTCACTACTAATGGCACAAGTACAGATCAGTGTACGTGGCCCGTAGGATTGCACCTGATATCTTTAAATGTAATGCTCCTAATGTGTTCGCGGAGAACACGTGAGTTGACATAGCAATTAGGAATGGGAAATCGGATCAAAAACAGGAGTCATATCAAAATCAGTATTGTATTTAGTAGAATTTCATTTGAATAATAATAATAATAATATTTATTTATTAATTATTATTATTATTATTATTATTATTATTATAAGCATTTATATAGCACCAGCCATGTACCTGGTGCTTTACAAGGAATAAGATAGACACGGTCCCTGCCCGAAAGCTTACAAAGAGACAAAATAATTTGGATTTGTATAATGTGGATAGGATCTGATTTCAATAATGAGGGATCAGAATTGGATTGTATTTTTCCCCCATTGACTTCAAACCAGTGCAGAAAATCAGTGCAGAAAAACCTTTCGAGTCACCTCCCCAATCAGTTACCAGGGCAGGGGCACTCCATGCATTTTACACAGAACCCACACCAACCCCCCCAAAACACTGGGCACAGCCAGGACTTAGCACTGCTGCAATGTGGGGGAGGAGGGCTGCTTCCCAAGTGGTGCTAATATATAAGGCCCTTCATGGTCTGGGCCCCTCATACCACAGGGACTGCCTCGTCCTCTGCACCCCAGAGCGGCTCCTTCAGTCTGCCGCGGGTGCCTTCTTGGAGGTCCCCCGTGTTAAGCGGGGGGCCACAATGGAGAGGGCATTCTCAGTGGCCGGGCCGCACCTTTGGAATTCCCTCCCGGAGGAAGCTCATCTGGCCCCAAGCCTTTTGACATTTTGGAAAATCTGTAAGACCTGACTGTTTGCCCAGGCCTTTGGGGAGGGGGGGAGGGGGGGGTTAGGAGTTTTTTTTATCTTCCCCCACTCTAATTTATTTGTTGTTTTTATGCCAGCCTGTTTATTGTAGTGTTTTTATGGATTGTTTAATATTTTGTTTTATAATTGTTTTTATGATGAAATTGTTAGCTGCCCCGAGCTGTTCGCAGGAGGGGCGGGATACAAATTGAAAAAAATAAACAAAAATAAATAAATAAATAAATAAATTGGACAGGGCACCCCACCCAAGCACTGACCCCTCACAAACACCACCAAAACTGCTGGGCAAACAGAGACCCAGTGCCAGGCCAGGCCAAGAAAAATAAATCCTAGGAGGATTTTTTAAAAAGGCCAACAAAACCCATACCAAACCACACCAACCAAAGCATCCAATCCCACCATACACACATAAGCCCAAGGAACCTTCAACTTGGCAAGTTGCTTGCAAAGCATTCCAGCACCTCCTCCATCCCCCAAGGCACAAACCCAATTTAACCCCTCCACCACCCAAAGTCACCTCACTTTTTTTACCTACCTCCTTTGATGATATGTGAGCAGTGAAAAACAATCTTCAATCCAGTTGAGAAGAGCTGGAAACAGCAGCAGCAATGTGGCTGTGGCACACTTAACTTAACTTAAAAGATTTTATTGGTTTAGCAGGTATCTGCCTTTCACCTGTCTCTTATACACATCTAGATGTGTATAAGAGACAGGTGTGGTTGAGCGTGATCTCGTAACATCTGAAGACACCCAATGAGCACTGCTGCTGCATCAGCAATGCAGTGCATTTTATCTTGGAGGGTGGACTGTCAAGACGGCCAACTCCACCTTACCCACACCCTCTTCCAAGCTTGAGGGGGCAACTCCCCCTGCTTTGGATTCCCCATGACCAGAAATGACTCCCCTTCCTTTCTTCATATCTAGTGGTAGATCCAGGCTTCACTAGGAGTTAGGATGAACACAGCGCAATGAGCAGCACACACAAACTGAAGCACTGACTCTGTGAGATGTTCAATGCAACCCAGAGTCACAGAGAATTAGCCACAGACAAAGGACTATGCAATTTGCAAGCAGCTTATATAGGTTTTCCATCTAACCCCTCTGATTAGTACTGGCAAGTTGGAAGCATGTGCAAGCAAAAAGACCTATTACAGGTATTCTCTGATGTCTGTCATAGTGGTGTGAGATATGTTTGCACTGCCAATTGGCAAGTGGAGATTTCAGTTATGGGCATCTTTAAACATAACATTAAGCCATGTCTCAAATGGTGTTGGGATATTGACATGACACTGGTTGTGTGCCCCATGTTCAAATCTGTCCCATGTTTAGACATGCTACCAATTATGTAGGCAACAACGGATGTTCTCCTCCCTACTTTTCCTCAGAATGCAGGTACAGCCTCTGACGGATAGGATTTCTAAGCAGCTGTGAAAGCAGTTTCTTCTGTGCTTTGCCTTGTGGAGTAGGTGATAGTGTCACTTGCAGAATGTGTTGCTCTGAGGGGAATGCAAACAGCAATGCAGCAGGACTTAATTTCAGGAGTATTTTCATAATAAACAAATGAAAAGCTGAGCTTACAACTTCCTTTCAACTGGCACCTTTATTTATGTTGTTCCTTTTGAGAGAAATAATGGTTGTGCTTCAAACAATGAAGATAGAGATGGACAGGAAGGAAACGGCCAGAACAGACCCGAGTCTCCTCCAGAAAACATAGTACTGTATTAATCAAATAACTGGAAGTTTCTGCAAACACACCACTTGATGGGTTCAGTCCTGCTGCTGGTTTACGCTAGTAGCAGGTGCACAATACAACTGAGCGATGCTCGCTCAGGAATGCATGTGCCCAGTGTGCACAAGAAGCCACATAGGGCAATGGTGTGCTCCTCCAATGACACACACACACACCTGAGAACACACACACTGCAGTCTGGGGAATGGAGCAGGGACTGTGCCTGCTCTATCCCCCAGGTTACGGGTGTGTGGGCCTCAGGGGGGTGGCATCTGAGGGGGCACGCCGTCGCCCCTCATGGCTTGCTGCATGGGCAGGGCACATGTGCACCTGAGTGAGCTTGTTCACTACTAATGGCACAAGTACAGATCAGTGTACGTGGCCCGTAGGATTGCACCTGATATCTTTAAATGTAATGCTCCTAATGTGTTCGCGGAGAACACGTGAGTTGACATAGCAATTAGGAATGGGAAATCGGATCAAAAACAGGAGTCATATCAAAATCAGTATTGTATTTAGTAGAATTTCATTTGAATAATAATAATAATAATATTTATTTATTAATTATTATTATTATTATTATTATTATTATTATAAGCATTTATATAGCACCAGCCATGTACCTGGTGCTTTACAAGGAATAAGATAGACACGGTCCCTGCCCGAAAGCTTACAAAGAGACAAAATAATTTGGATTTGTATAATGTGGATAGGATCTGATTTCAATAATGAGGGATCAGAATTGGATTGTATTTTTCCCCCATTGACTTCAAACCAGTGCAGAAAATCAGTGCAGAAAAACCTTTCGAGTCACCTCCCCAATCAGTTACCAGGGCAGGGGCACTCCATGCATTTTACACAGAACCCACACCAACCCCCCCAAAACACTGGGCACAGCCAGGACTTAGCACTGCTGCAATGTGGGGGAGGAGGGCTGCTTCCCAAGTGGTGCTAATATATAAGGCCCTTCATGGTCTGGGCCCCTCATACCACAGGGACTGCCTCGTCCTCCGCACCCCAGAGCGGCTCCTTCAGTCTGCCGCGGGTGCCTTCTTGGAGGTCCCCCGTGTTAAGCGGGGGGCCACAATGGAGAGGGCATTCTCAGTGGCCGGGCCGCACCTTTGGAATTCCCTCCCGGAGGAAGCTCATCTGGCCCCAAGCCTTTTGACATTTTGGAAAATCTGTAAGACCTGACTGTTTGCCCAGGCCTTTGGGGAGGGGGGGAGGGGGGGGTTAGGAGTTTTTTTTATCTTCCCCCACTCTAATTTATTTGTTGTTTTTATGCCAGCCTGTTTATTGTAGTGTTTTTATGGATTGTTTAATATTTTGTTTTATAATTGTTTTTATGATGAAATTGTTAGCTGCCCCGAGCTGTTCGCAGGAGGGGCGGGATACAAATTGAAAAAAATAAACAAAAATAAATAAATAAATAAATAAATTGGACAGGGCACCCCACCCAAGCACTGACCCCTCACAAACACCACCAAAACTGCTGGGCAAACAGAGACCCAGTGCCAGGCCAGGCCAAGAAAAATAAATCCTAGGAGGATTTTTTAAAAAGGCCAACAAAACCCATACCAAACCACACCAACCAAAGCATCCAATCCCACCATACACACATAAGCCCAAGGAACCTTCAACTTGGCAAGTTGCTTGCAAAGCATTCCAGCACCTCCTCCATCCCCCAAGGCACAAACCCAATTTAACCCCTCCACCACCCAAAGTCACCTCACTTTTTTTACCTACCTCCTTTGATGATATGTGAGCAGTGAAAAACAATCTTCAATCCAGTTGAGAAGAGCTGGAAACAGCAGCAGCAATGTGGCTGTGGCACACTTAACTTAACTTAAAAGATTTTATTGGTTTAGCAGGTATCTGCCTTTCACAATACATTGAACTTAAAAAAGCATATAACTCAAAAATCAACTAAAATCAAAACGGGAAAACGAATCCCAGTATATATAACCACAGAAAGCAATGTCATACCCAATAGATTAAACAAATTTCATGTTGCTGTACGCTCTCGATTCACAATTAATAAAAACATTGACACCGCTTTGATTTGGGCTTCATCAGATAGACTTAACAGCTCCTCATAAGTTTTTAAATGGCCCAAGGTACCCTCTTCTAGCAAGTGTCGGATCCAAAGTTCCCTATAAACCGCATACATAGGGCACTCCAAGATAATATGGGGCAAAGTCTCCACCACAGATGGACAGAACATACACGTCCCCCTTGGTCTTGGCATACCCTCCCTCCTTCCTGTAACTTCAGCCATTTCAAACGAGTTAAAACGTAGTAGCATAAACAATCTCTGCAGCCTAGGATCCTGAATTTTCTCCAGATAAGATTCAAATTTCACAGAAGTCTTAACTTTGGGGTAATAGACTGAAATTTTGTTTTGTTGTAGAAGTTCCAAATCTTTTGTGCTAGCCCAGTCTTTTATTTTCTCCTTTAACTCCCATTTCGAGCGTCTGCTATCAGGTAAACCCTCTTCTCCTATTGGAAGACCTATAGCACTAGTCAATTGCTTTAAGTTCTTTAGCCATGGGTATTGGGGAAAGCCCACGTGTTCTTTTTCTTCTAAATAACAGCCAGTGACCAGATTAGAATTCCCCTTCATTATATTCTTCCAGAAGGCAAAAACCCTAAGGCACAATTGGGAGAAAATCGATAGTGTCCCTGTCTCTATCCTAAGCATAGTAAGAGGGGTTGCCTTGGTGGCTCCCAGAATGCTACAGAGCAAAGAGTTCTGTGGGACCTCCATCCTACTAGAGTAAGATGCTGCAGTTTTTTCTCCTCCATAAAGAAAACTAGAAATGACCTTTATTCTGAAAATATCCAGCATTTGTCCAAGAGGGGCCACTGGGGCCACATGATTTAATTTTAGCAGTCCTCTGGCTATTTGCTGTGCCTTAGCTATCTGTCCATCATTATGTTTTTTCCACAAATTATTAGAGGAAAATAGCACTCCCAGATACATATAGTGCGAGGTTGGGGATAACTCTTGCCCTCCAATATGCCAGCTATATGCAATATGTGATTTGCCGAAGGCCATCACATTCGATTTCTTCATATTAATTAGTAATGCATTCTGCTGGCAATAACTATGCAAAGCCACTAGCATCTGTTGCAGCCCTTTTTGTGTCTGCGAGATGAGGACACTGGCTGTGGCACACAGAACACAACCAACTTCCTCCTCATGCTGAAGCTTCTAGGGCAACTGAGGAGTGGGGGGGGGTGAGGGAGGGAACGACAACAAATATTTGCCCCACATTCTTACCCTATCAGTGTGCCCTGCTGGCTGATTGCCAGCCAGATCTGGTTGACCATTGACCAGCAGAGAGATCCTCTTCCCGCCTCTCAACCTCCCTTCCCCCATTTCCCCCCTCCTCTACTATTAGACAGCCATTAGGGAACTCTGTTTCACTGGCTGGCTTCTTTTAAAATTTGAAAAAGGGCACCAAAATTACCTGTGCCAAACTGCCATCCAATGCAACTAAGAGAACCAATGTGCCAATCAATGACATATCAGTTCTTTTCCCGAAATCGGATTTATCGGATTAATTTAATTTATCAGATAAATCAGATTAATCCGATTCAGCTAAATATCGGGTAATTAATCTGATTCCAGATTTAGCATCCCTAATAGCAATGCAATTGCATTCACATCCTAGGTTTACTGGGTACCCAAAATGTAGATAAAATGATGTTTTGCTGCTTACACACAACACTTAAACATGTGGTGGGGCCATTTGCCACCTGATCAACATTACGTTTAAACCTGCCCGGTGTCTACTGAGTCTGTGCTGTCTGCTCACCCCTCCCCTCTGCTTTGTTGTTACAACCTGTTAGCACTGCAGCAGGCTTACAAGAAAAAAATTAAATCATTTTCGATATTTGAATAATGAAAACAAATTGCACCACCCTAGAAAACAGAAACTCGAGCGGATTCATAACAAAGCCTACTTTTGGAGCAAAGCCTGCTTTTTATTCCTATTTTACAGATGGGAAATTAAGATCCAGGGTTATCAAAGGGCAGAGCCCTGTGCAGTCTAATTTTAAAGGATTCGGGCTTTTCCCTTTGAAAAACTTGTCATGTTACTGGATCTCATTCTTAGGAATTTTTGAAGAAAGAGAAATCAATTTTTAAACATCAACTTGATTACACAATTTATCTAAACAAATATCCTAATATGAAATAGCTCCACTCCCTTCTATCTGTTTGTATATCTGTGGGCTTGACAAGTCTATAAATCTTTGTAGAACACATGATATATTTATTCATATTTTATTTATTTATTTAGTGATTTGTATCCCGCTCCCTCCAGCCCTACGGCAGCTCAGGACGGCTCACATATAAAGAAATTCCTGCAAACCGCTATTGGGAATATTACTGTGCAACTATGCCACATTACAAGTCTGACATCTTTGATGAAACCTCCTTCTTCATGCTATGTATCTTCAAAGCCAGGGAATCTGCACAGTGAACACCTCCACATAAGATTTCAGACTCCTCTCTGTCATGATTTTTAGTGGATAGGGGGGGGGGGGGTTGTTAGATTCAGAAACTACAATTCCCAGCAAGCAATGCTGAGAACAGAAAGCAGGAAGAAGGATGTGTATAATCAGCTAGGGCTGCTGCTACTACAGCAGCTGCTGTAAAGTTTCTTGTTATGGGCATAAATCTTGTGGACCTTACTCACTTGACAGCATTCCTTCTATACAGCAGTGGAATAACTGGTATTCATGCTTCCAGGCCTCTTCTGTTTTCCGCAATTCAGGAAAACACCACATCAGCTGCGTAACAGTGCCTACATTTGTATGATTGGGTGTTTTGTGCCTGACTACAAGCACAACAGGTAACAGTTCAGAGGGATGTAGAGATACTTTAATGCATGGCAGATATTCACAGTAGTTAGTCCTCATACCTTCAAGAGTAAATTTACAGTACAGTATATCAAGCCAATTGTTTCCATTGCTGAGCATGGATTTCCTGGCACTTTAATTAACTCACCCTCAGCATGAGCATGGCTGTATTTGATGCACACTCATTCTTGAAGTGTCAGGGCATATAATTGCTACTATGAAACAAAGACTAATGGAAAGATGCACACAGTAGGCCAGAGAAGGACAGGTATGAATTTAGCAAGACAGGCAAATTTAACTTCACTCCTCTTTCTGACAACAGCTGTCTTCACCAAAACAAATTATATAGATATGTTGGGTTTTTTTTTTATCTTTACTCATTTCCACCAGAATCCCAGAGGTTGTTTCTTTTTGCAAGGTTGAAAAATGACTTTTTTTTTTCCAAGTTGTAGTTTGCACCTGGAGTTGTATTTAGAAATATGTCTAGTGATATTTTTTATTTTTATTTTTTGGCTTAGTGACTTCTTGGGGGCTGAGGGAAAAGGAAAATCATAGTTTTCATTTGCCTTTGTTCTCGAAAAGCTGGTTTATGTACTATAGCCAGAAAAAGATGAAAATGAAACAAAAATTAAATCACAACAATAAAAAATGCAAGCACTTTTTGGACTTCTCCAATAAATGTGCTACGCCAGATAAATGGGAAATGTGTATATTTTGTTAGCATATTTTTAATGTGTGGTTTTTCCTCCTCTCTTCTTCCCTTCTCTCTTTGGATGCTGCTGCAGTAGGGCATCGCCTTAGAGCTTGTTCCAGTCACATATCTATAAGCCTCGTGCTTCACTGAATTTCATGCCTCTCTACTCCAAGCCAAGCCACAGGAAGGTAGTTTTGTTTTTTCTAAAAGTTTTGTTGTGAAGTTCATTCTTATTTTTTTAGTCCAAAGACATATCTAATTGATGCTGCCACTCTTCTGGAGACTGCACAATGTTTTTGATTAAAAGAGACAGGTTAATAAAAGTTTTGCAGCATAAAAGTCTAAATTGTAGGCTTAGCACAGGACTGGAGGTTTAAGCCAGGGAGCAGATTTATACATAATTCTTTACTTGTAGATCTTGGTTCAACCTTTAATATTCTACAAACCTAGCCATAAAATGTTAGAATAAATCTCAGATTATAATATTACTGAGCTACTGGGAAACATGTTCTTGTTTTGAGTTTGTTTGAGTTAGGTTCCCGATCACCCAGGTCACAAGGCTGGCCAGGCATCTCAGTTGGCTCACCTGCATCCAGTCCCCAACAGCAGCCAGGCACTGGGTAAGCACCAAAGCTGCAGGACCAGTTGAAAAGGAGAGAGAAAGTATACTGATAACACAGCACTTCAAATCTCTGTACACAAGGCCCTCAGATAGACATTGAACAGGAGTGAAGACAAAATGGAACCCTGAAGGATCCCAAAATGGAGCTACTGCGAGGACAACAAGCCACCGCCCATCATCACCCTCTGCATTCGCCCAGAAAGGAATGAGCAGAAACACTCAACAGCAGTTCTGTGAACCCCTGTCAGGTGCCACAGTCGTGTCAGCAACATCCCATGATCAACTGTATCAATATGTCGATCTCTAATTTTAACAACAACATTATTTGGAGCGCAAAAACAACATTCCTTGCTCCGGCATAACACCAGACGGACTCCTACTTTAAGAAAAAGTCAGTATCATATCAGTCAGCACATCAGTCAGCACCTCTCTCTGCTTCTAGCAAATTATGTCCATAGTTTGTGTCTCTCTTTATTCTTTATCTTCTCTTCTTTTGTTGCTTCAGTGTTTGCCTGCTTCCCCTTTCTGCTCTCTTGGTTAAAGGTGTTACAATCCATTCACATACTGTACAACAATTCATGAACTGTAGTGGTTGATGTTGGCATTCCAAGGCTATTCATTATTGTCATCATTTAAACACACTGTGCCATAATAGCTTGCTGCCAAGTGCTGTATTTCATGGTATTAGATTTTATGTCAAAAGAAAAAAGTCTTGCATTAATATTTAATAAAGTCGTGATGATAATACTGCCTTGTGTTTATATATAACATCTTTCATCCCAAAGGTTCTCAGGGCACTTATAACCTTACATTTTACAAACAATACATAAGGATCACATCATCAGGCCCTGAAATATAGGCACCTGTAGGGTTGAATGCAGCAGTTATTTAACAGTGCAGAGAGGTGCAACATTTTTTCTCATCTCCAAAAGATTCTGCTGTGCTGGGGCCCTTGATCTCCACTGATTCAGCAGGAAGAGTTGGCATTTACTGAATCACCAGCATCAGTTCCTCAGGCAAATGTAGCAGTTGTTAATTGGAAGTCTCCTGTCCAGCTCTGAATTTAGCTTAATGCTGTTCAACATAAGTGTCTGCTTCAAGGCAATATAACCCCCACACACAGAGAAACAAACCTGCATTTTAACAGACTCTGCAGGACCTGGAGTCTCGGACAACAGACTGAATGTGTATTATTATAGAAAACAGGAAGACGTTCTGAACCCAAAGGACTCAATTAAATCCTTTCTCAGTTCCTTAGTGTGGACACTCATGCAACAGCACACTGGAGCCTGCAGAAGAAGTCCGGCATTGAGGATGATGATATCATCTCCACACAACCACTATAGCATTGGGCATGAGCTGCTGTGGAGACCAAGGATGCCCAATATGTGGAGACCAAGCACGCCTTTGCTGCCAATTTCCTTTAATTTATTATTTATTATTTCCACTTTTACCCCACCCCTCTCGCCTAACGGCAACTCAGGGCATCTTACAATAAATATAATATATAAAACAATAAAACTAAAACCAGATATAAATATACACCATAAAATCAGTTCTGTGCAAAACATAGTTTCCCCACCCAGAAACCAACTAAAACATCCCACTCTTCGACCCCACCAAATGCGTGACGGAAAAACAAGGTTTTACACTGCTGATGAAAGGAAAGAAAATCTGGGCTGAGACAAATCTCCACTGGGAGAGCATTTCAAAGTGATGGGGCAGCCTCCGAGAATGCCCTCCCATCTGTTCAGACCCACCAATAATGCAGGGCCTCCAGGAGAGTGCTCCCGGATGACCGCAGGGGCTGGCCAGGAGCCCAGAGAGTGAGGTGATCCTTCAGATAAGCAAGGCCCAGGCCCTGTAGGGCTTTATAGGTCAAAACCAGCACCTGTAATTGGGCCTGGAAGGCAATAGGCAGCCAGTGCAATGTTTGGAGCAGAGGTGTTATGAGCTCCCTGAGACACATCCCCATAAGCAGGTGGACCACTGCATTTTGCACCAGTTGCAACCTCTGGACCATCACCATGGGCAGCCCCACGTAGAGCACTTTAAAATAGTCCAGCCTTGAGGTGACAAATGTATGGATGCTGGGACTGTGTTATGCAAAGGGGTCTTGGGGCATGGTTGCGCCATTGACTGTTCTGGGCTTTTCACCTGCATCTCTCTCATCCCGGCGGATCTCGTCATGCACCAGCGCTGGCTGGGCCTAACAGACAGAAGGGAAAACACTGGCCTAGTTTAGCCCAGTTGGCTGGGTTTCACCTGGGGCGCATTGCTAAACCTGTCTGGCCCATGCCTAACACAGCAGACAGCCACCTACCCAGGGGCGATCATGGGCAAACATATGTTGGTGGCTGAACTAACAAGTAGGTAACTCGAAGGGCTAATGCGGGCTACTGTCTTATTTGTTTTCATCTTATGAGGTATTACCCCTTACATGAGCATCTTTGGCACAATGCCCCCCTCCCCAAAATTCTCAGTTTAGAAAATGGAAGGTTTGTGAATGGGCTGGTAACCTTACCCTGACTTCTTTTTCAGTCTTCAAATTAACAAGCTCTTCCATGCAAAAAAAAAAATGGCTTTAATTTCTTTGTCAGCACGTGAACCTTCTCACCAATATATGGGAACCTGAAACCATCCCAGAAACCTCCAAGCACATCAGCTTTTTTGCCTACCACTGGGTGGCTCTGTAACAGGGTCAACAGAAGACCTAATCCAACTGGGGAAGGGGCATTGAGTGAATAACATCCATGGAAGCAGAACTACCACCACCTATCCTAGGCTGGGCTCCAGCTTTGGTGCAGCTGTTCGAAGCTGCCACACTGCTGATGGCCTGCATTGCTGTGGTAGTGTCCAAAGAGCCTGTTGCTGGATTAGAAGTTGCTTCCTGTGTTGCTGATGCTGCACAACAGGTCATTTGGGGGTCTACAAGTCCTGCTTCCTGATGTCCCCTGTCCTCATTGCTGTACTACACTTTGAATAAGGGCCTGGGAGGTAGAACAAAATGCTGCCTTCACCAACTATTGGGATGCTTACTTGCTTGTTGTGCTGGAAGAGTAGGCAAATAAGAGCCACTGCTGTGTCCCTACTCCTTCCTCTTGTGTTTACTGGGAAAAACAATCCGCTCTCTCAATGCCCCTGGTTTGGCACCTGATGTTGGGCATCCCATCTATAGCTCTCTCTATGGCCAGTCAGGGTACATGTGATTAGAAATGTTCCTGCCATTGAAACGTCTTTGGAACTATGAGCAATGGCTGAAACCTGTGGCATCAGGACATATAAATAATGTGTGCCCTGTGGTCGTACGGGCCACAACATCTTGAAAAACATGGTCACATATAAGGAGCTGCCTAAATGAGTCAGACCATTGGTCCATCTTAGCCCAGTATTGTCACAACCTGACATGGCAACAGGGTTTCCAATCTGTCTCTCCAGGATCCTCAGCAGAGGCCTCACCCAGACATGCTATTAGGGATGTGCGAACAGAACGGGGTTTGGATGTTCATCCGGAAAACTTAGTTCGGGTTTGTGGGTTTGGTCCAGTGGAGTTTGGACCCCCCTGAACATTTGGAAAGTTCAGCCATGGCAGAAGCTTGGGGCACTCCAGGGGTGCCCGTGGGGGTATGGCAGTTCATGGGGGTATCGCAGGCTTGGTACCCCAGGTTGCCCAGGCAGGCAGACTCAGCACTTGGCCTCTGGGGGTGGTTGTGGCATCATGGCTGACCATCTGAGACCCAGTAGCAGCAGAGGCCGGGAAGGCTTGGGGCTTGGTGGCTGGCCTGGCACCTCTACTTAGCCGGGCATTGCAGGCTGCCAGGCATCAGTGGAGCAGCAACAGACACTGGATTGCCCAGTAGCAAAACCCATGACACAGCAGAGGCAGGAGCGGTGGCAGCAGCAGCAGACATTGGATTGCCGGGGCACAGAACCCATGGCACAGCAGAGGCAGCAGAAATGGACATTGGATTGTCGGGGCACAGAACCCATGGCATGCCATGAAATGATGGCTCTCTTTGGATGTAATGTAGGCCCCAGAACCATAACGGTGGGTCCTGGGGTTGGAGTGGCTGCTTCTTGATGCGGTGGAATGATGGCTCCCCGTGGGCAGAATGATGGCCCCAGAACCCTGATGGTGGGTTCCAGGGCTGGAGTGGCTGCCTGTTTCTTGATGCAGTGGAATGACAGCTCCCCGTGAGTGGAATGACAGCCCCAGAACCCTGACAGTGGGTCCTGGGACTAGAGTGGCAGCTTCTGGATGAAGTGGAATGCTAGTCCTCCCTGCCTGTAACATAGGCCCCAGAACCCTGATGGTGGGTCCTGGGACTGGAGTGGCTGGCTCTTTCTTGATGCGGTGGAATGACAGTTCCCCGTGAGCGGAATGACAGACCCAGAATCTTGATGGTGGGTCTTGGGACTAGAGTGTCAGCTTCTGGATGAAGTGGAACAACAGCCCTGTCTGCCTGTAACGTAGGCCCCAGAACCCTGATGGTGGGTCCTGGGGTTGGAGTGGCTGCTTCTTGATGCTGGGTATAACACCTAAATCTATCTAATCTAATCTAAATAAATGAAACTATGGAGGTAAATGTGTGGGAATGGGTGAAATAGGATGAGGATGGCAATGTATTGGGAGGAACATAAACTGCTGGGAGCGGGAGAGTTCTGAAAATGCCTGCTGACAGGATCAGTGGCTAGCTCAGAATGATATGGAAGGGGGGGGAGGGCAATTACTTTTGTTACTTGCTGCGCCTGCCTTACCACAAGCCCCATTGGCTCTGTACAGCCTAGCCCATGGCCAATCACAGACTGCCAAGCCAGCAGTCTGAAGAAAATAGGGATGGTGATTGGGCAGGCTGGTTGCTAGTCCAAGCCTCTCCACCTCTCCTCAGCTGATGCCCCCCGGGGCCTGCCAGCCAGGTTTTTCCTGCCCGAATGCACCCAAACTCATCTGAACGTGGCCAAACTGTTCGGGGCGTCGAGTGTTCAGTTCGGCCATCCAAACTGGCTGTGTTTGGGCCGAATGTCCGAACCTTATTCGCACATCCCTACATGCTACCCAAGACCCTCCAGGATCCCCAGCAGAGGCCTCACGCAGGCATGCTACCAGAGATATGAATCGGAGATGCTGGGGATTGAACTTGGAGCTTAGATATGCAAAGCATGCACTCCACCACCTGAGCCATGCTGACCCTTCCCCCCGTGAAGTGACCTGGGGTGTCTCCTGGGGTTTCACAGGGTGTCCTGAATAAGCTCTCTTCACAGTGAGAGGGCTGCATGTGTTTTCCTCCGCAGCCCAGATAAACATACCCTTCCACAGAGGTAAGTATGGAAGATCAGCCATATCTTAGGAAGGGCAAAGTATTTTTGCAGACTATTGACTGGTACATGTGCTGTCCACTTGGGGGAAAAAATAAAGAAAAATAGTAAACATTTACTTGTTCTATGCATCAATACAAGCTCTTCAATTCTAAATTTTTGCTTCATAGATTTCAGTGACAGTATGCTGTTATGTTTTATTATTGATCATTTATTTATCACTTTCAGTGTTCAAATGTTTTACAGTCTTTATCTAGATCATACTTACAACATCCCTGTGATCATTATTGTTCACGTTTACAGCTGGGAAAATAAGTCTGAGATGATGACTTCTCCAAGGCCATCCAGTAAGTTTATGATCTAGAGATAGAGTATGGTTGGTTTGTTGGTCCCCAATGAGTTTATGGCTAATACAAGATTTGACCCTCAGTTTTCCAGACTCAAGTCTAACACCTTACCCACAAGGCTGAACTGGCTATCAATTGCTAATTGCTTCATTGATGAAAACATTTAATACTCTGCTCTAACCACATAATATTAATTCAAATTAAGTTATGTGCAGATAGGGACTGCACCTCACAACAGCTTTACCTTTGAATAGATCCACCATCCCATCTGGAAATGCTGCCCCCTCAGAGACAAAAATGTATCTTCCAGAGATGGTGTGAATCAGACCAAGAGTTTCTCACAGTGTTAGGGTAGGGGGGTGTAGGGATGGGAAGAAGCCAGAGGGGACAGAGTCTAAGGCGCCAATGATTCAGGGAATGAGAAAAGACCCCACACACACACTGTTCACTCGGGCTATTTGCTCTTAGTATAGAAAAGCGACCCCTCAGGTTAACAGTTGGCCCTAGTGCCTTCAAAAGAAGGCAGGTCTTATCATCATCGGGGTGGAGACAACACGGCCCAGAGCTCAGCCCCCACTCGTGCACGCGAATCATGTATCCCACCACCACCCCCCTTTGCCCAACACCACACACGCTGCCTAAGATATTGTTGGGGGGGAAGACGGGGGGTGTTGGTGGCAGTGAGGGGGACCAGGGAAGCCGAGAACCAGGGGAGTTTGGGATAGGGAAAATGGAGCCTCCGCACTGGGAAAAGGGACCCGGGGTAACAGGAAGGGAAGGAAGGGACGGGCTGCAAACACTCAGTAATCACTCACTCACCACTCTCACACCACCCCACTCACAGCCTCCACACACCCACACTCACACCGTCCACTCTGCTCCACACACTCTGCTCACACTTCCCAGGCACCACACTCCTCGCACTTCACGCAATCACCACTGTATTCAATCCACAAGTTCCTCGCAAGGGGCCAGTCTCACAGCTGCGCTGATCACCAGCACTGCTGTGATGACTGCTTCCTTCTTTTATGCTCCTAGCTCTGCCCCCCCTGAGTGCCTGGAGACGTGCTGAACGTCGCACAGGGTCCAAGTGCCCTGCCTCTCTGTGCTGCTGCTCTATTGGGGAATCCATTATGCTTGTGACGTGATGCCGCTCTTCCCTTCCCCTCTCTGCGGGGTTTCCCCTCTTTGCCTCCATGCTGGAGGGATCTCCTCTGGCGTCTCCGTCTCCCCTGCAGCCCACACCGGGCCTGCCCCAGACGGGACCTTATACACAGACTAATGTGTAAGTTCTGAGACTGAGCTGAGATTGGATGGGCTGACAAATTATCTCACACCCTGGAATAAGTGTGATGGCAATGAGCATAGATGTTCTGTGACGATTGAGAAAAGGGCTTCTTTTTTGTCTTCCCTTGAGCCAGAGTCTGTCAGATTTGGCTTTTGTTCATTCCACTGGCTCCCTAATCTAGTTTCCTTCATGTCAATCCCACAATAGAGTAGAAGTTAGAACTACAGTGGTAAAGTAATAGTGATCCTAGTATAGTAGTAGTAGTAGTAGTAGTAGTAGTAGTATACTAAGTGAACTAACTGCTCCCTGCCCATGAACTGACAATTTTCATATGGGAGTAGTTAAAAAATAAACATGAAGACATTTCTACACTCTTGTTTCAAAGTAAAACTGCACATGAAGGCCAAGGAGATGAATGGAGCCACTTGTGAGGACAGGACAGAAGAGGAGGTGGTCTAAGATCAAAGACCAGGATAAAAAAGTAGCTTAAAGTTCTGCCTTTTCAGGTTTCTGAAGCTTGTGAATTGGGGACTAAATTCTCTGTCTGGAAGGCATGAGCTTCTGTGCGAGGCTGATTTGTTCCAATGTCACTGTGCTACAATTGCAGTGTTTTAAGAGACTTTGGTGAAGACAGAGGAGCACAAGGGTGAATACTGTTTAAGACAGTATTCAAGTTAAAGACAGCATGGACATGTTTAAGACAGCATGGGCAACTCACCCCCTGTGGATTATATGTGCCCCATCATGGTTCCATCTGCCAGTGTGTATGTGCGTGGGGGACTGTACAGAACAGAACGGTAACCCAAACTGCCACTGAGAGTCCTAGGGAGCAGTGACCAGAAGCAGTGGAGAGAGGTGGCCACTACTGCTGTTATGCCAAGGAGCATGGTTTGATAAAGCAATGGCAAGGACAGGAGGAGCCCTGGAATCATGTGCTCACTTGGCTCCTCTTTTCCCTCCCTTCCCAGAGCATTCAGAATATTGGGAGTTGTTCAGTCTGTATCTGATTGTCTCACACTGACCAGCCAGCAGCAGCAGACAGCATGGAATTTTCCTAGGGGCATTTTGGGTTGCTCAGTATCTGTCCTATCACCTTTCCTCATCTATCATAAAGTAACAGATTGGTCCCAGAGTGCTTAGCTGCACATGTGTAAAGCCAGCAGCAAACCTGGAACTTAAGTGAGGGAGACAAATTTTGTGTCACTCTTACTCAGATTCCTAGGATATCCCCCAGACACTAAGCAAAACATGCCACATATCTGGGGGGTAGATTTCAACTTGCATGATAGTTTTTCTTCTTGATAACTTTGGAGGATTTTTTCCCTATCCATTTGAGCCACAATAAAAGTCAGCATGTTTTTATTATGTTGGAAATTTGGGGGGGAGGGGGCAGTGTTTTCAGAAAAAAAAAAAAAAACCAACTCCCAAAATAAACTCACTCTGCCCTGTCCCCATTGGCAATATTAGATTTGCAACATGATTAGAGGGAACTGTATTCTGCCAGCTCTGCTGTAAATTGAAGAGCTGTCCCTTCTTGGCTCTGCTTCTGTTGGACAGCTTATGGATTGCTTTGCATCCATCTGTGCTAAAAACTGAGCCCTTCATTATTAAAATGTTGTGGAGTTAGTTGCTGCAAAGGCTCACTCACTCTTCTTAGGCAACTATGATATGGTATGGAGACATCTGTTTCGTATTGCTAGGTTTGTATAAACTCAGTGATGGACTACACAAGCACTTTTTTATTACTTTAAGCCTGTTATTCCCAAATTTTTGCTTGTGTGACTTCCTTTTTGATTCCCTTCCTGTGACCCCAGATGACAAGAAAATTATGTGAAGTACATTGGGCATCATCTATGCCCAGGACACCATTGTAAGAAACACAGAGTGAGGAGCATCTGGGTCACTGGCGGACATAATTTTTAGCTTTCATTTTTGCAGGGTGCAGTTTGGGCTAGGATTGAGGATTTGGGGAGTAAGACAAGAACAAGGCAGACAAGAAAACAGGGGCTAGGAACAAGGGGTGAGAGAGATTGTGAACAGACTAGGAGCAAGAGAAAGAGGATCAGGGAGCAAAGCCAGAGACAAGGAATCTTGATTGCAAGAAAGTTACTCCACCCAGCTCCTCGTGCTAACAACAAGCCTTATATGATGTCTGGCAGCCAACCAGGAAGTTGATAGGTGTGGCAGGGGTGGGAGGTGCAACAGAGAACCATCCGCACATGGAGTGACATAACCCCACTTGGAGTCTGTTGCAACAGTTTGGAAACCTCTGCTTAACCCTTACCTTCTGACTTTAAAAAAATTGCACTCACCGCATCTTGGGGTCAATATGACCCCAATGGGAAAAACCCATTATAGGCGGGGTCTATTTATCCCCCAACTATAGTCTGTGGCCCCAAACCTTCAAACAAAGCCCTGGGAGCACACACACACACACACACACACACATGACAGAGTCTGTTTTATGGAGATTGTTTTTAATTCCCTAAATTCACCCCAAAGGCAAATTCTCTCATGCAAATTACTGGCTGTGCCTTATAGTCAAACTTTACTAAGCACAGTTAAGTATGCTTAGCACCTTTATAACCTGCTATTTGCATTTCTTTTGTTGCCTAGGATGCTTCAGGGATTGCTTGCATTTCTTTGTTTGCCTAAGATTCTTATCTCCACAAACTTACCCCAGAAGGTAAACATAATACTTTCCTGAAGAAATGAAATCTAACAGTCCCAGACTTCTTGTCTCCACAAACTGACCCCAGAAGGGAAACTTAAAATTAGCCTGGAGAAATGAAGCCTAACATTACCTGAACAGCTGAAAAATGACACAGCAAAGGTTTGTGTAAAGCCAAAGAGGAAAACTCCATTGACACCTTGTGTGCATTTGCATCCTGGCACTTTTCTGGCCATTGGAGACAAATGATAAGATATATCTGGCTGAAATTTGAGTATGTTATGGCCAGAGGTACTAGTGAAAATGTGCTTCAAGATCAGAGTTATAGACCCAATACTTAGCATAGTTTCATGAGTTTTTTCAGCCACGATACAAATACACAAAATAATGGCAGTGAAATGGTTAATTTTCATTGCTGCTGCCAGTCTGAAGTGGTCTTGAGTTCCATGCCCCCTTGTTATCTGAATGGTCCTTGAAAACTGTTTATTTTGGTTTATTTTAAGCTGGGGTCAATTTGACCCCAATTTAAATAAATTGGCTTGGGGGTGGCTTGGGGTCAATTTGACCCCAATAGGCAAACTCAATGGAAACCTGGGGTGCATTTGAAAAATGCCACTTTTTTGTTTATACGAGATGTTTATAGGAGACAAACGGTAAGAGGTATTAGGCTGAAATTTTAGTATGTTATGCCCAGAGGTGCCGGTGACAATGTCCTAAAAGCTCAAACTTGAAGAGCTACTAATTAACTTTTTAAAAATGTGTTTGTGCTCGCTGTGGTCAGTTTGACCCCATTACAGAAGATAAAGGTTTGGTGCAAGAATGTGAGTGTTCACTCTCTCTCTCTCTCTCTCTCTCTCTCTCTCTCTCTCTCACACACACACACACACACACGTCTTACATTGCTGTCCTCTTCTCCTGTTTTAGCAGGGCATGTTCTACAACCTGTGTCAGTCTAAACTGGTTTAGCACATGTGTGCATTGGATTTGCTGTACCAGTTTAAGGCCGTTTTCAGACGAGCGCGGCGGCGCCCGCGCTTGTTTCTTAAAAAAGCCGGCAGCCCATTCTACACGAGACGCTGCCGCCGAATACACGCATGCGCGGCCGACGCGCATCCATTTCCGGGCGCGAACTGACCGGGTCGGCGATCGAGGCTGGTCATACGCGGCCGGAAATGGATGCGCGTCGGCTGCACATGCGCGTATTCGGCGGCAGCGTCTCGTGTGGAACGGGCTGCCGGCTTTTTTGAAAACAAGCGCGGGCGCCGCCGCGCTCGTCTAAAAACGGCCTTAGAGACCTGTCTGAAATATACATGGGACACTGCCTGCTTCACAAGTCACTGAACACTCATCAACAAAATGAGCAGCAATGACCAGTGATTTGTGGAATACAAACACCATGTTAGATACAGGAATGTCAATTCCTTAAACAAGTTTAACGGGTTAACTTCAAAGTGGTTTAAAGTTAAAGCGGTTACAAGTATAAACTTTATCTGCTTGTCAGAGATTTTGGGGCGGTGGGAAATAGATCCTCTGAGAATTTTGTTCCCATAGCTTTCACTTTTTAAAATTATCTCACAGTTTCATAATCTCTGAAGTACAGACTAAGACAGTACTGCTTAAAAAAAATGTATGTTTCTGTATTGGAGCTGAACCAAATAGTGAATATATAGTATTTGCTTAATGTTTGCCATTCCAGATAGTTTGGTGGTTATTTGGCTGTAAACCAATTATCACAATGGCTAACTGTCACAGGGGGAGGGTTGTTGGGGGGTAGGGGGAAGGGGGAAGTTCCACACTCCATGCGCTCCACCCAACCACACACCAGCCTGAGCCCTGCACTGAAAAGGGTTCTCTCGAGAAAGGATTGCCCGTCAGGATAGTGGGTGGATCATACGCCCTTAAGAGGGCAAGATCCCTATCATAATTTGGCCCCAAGCACTTGCAGGAGGACTCAATCCAGTTTCCCACTCGCACCCCTTGTATAGCCCACACACTGAAGGGGGAACCGGGAAGGTGTGTGGACTTGTGGAGAATAACCGGGGAGGACCGGACCCCAGGGTAGGAACAGAGGGCCTGTCACACCACGAAAGGGGGAGGGGAACCACGAAGGGGCTAGCACTCTTGCACACACTCAACCACTCACTCAGTCACTCTCAAGTAGGAACGTGGGGGGAAAGGAAACAACTCTCTCTCTCTGGTTTTGGGGGAAGGGGAACACACAACTGTACTGCATGGTCAAACACAATAAATAACAATTCACTTAGCTCTCAGTTGGCCGGTCTTTCCTCAGAAATCACCAGCGCCTAGTGAACTGAGATGCTGGCATTTATCCCCAAAGCCCAGCCCCCTGTGTGTGCCTGGAGACGCTCTGAATGACCCGTGGGGGGAGTGTCTTCCCCCGTTGCGTCTCTGGGCCCTATCCTGCTGCCTCGTGTGTACGGCGGGGGGAGGCAATCCCTGTTCCGCTGGGGGCGGGGATCCCAAGCTCCAATCCGATCCCACAGCCAGGGGTACGACCTGTGACAGCGCCCAGGGAGCTGAACCCAGGTCAGCAGCCCGGGCATGGGGCCATGGCCCTGCCACAGGCACCCCTGGTGCAGGCCACTGACACTAACTGACAAACTGTAACTGGGTAATACTGCAACAGTTAATCAGCTTACTGTATTACTTTACAATTGAATGTTACCATTAGTAGGCTGAAACCAGGTCTGGAGGGGAGGTGAATAAACAGGGAAGGATTTATGGGCGAATGATAGATGGCAATACAGTAGATGGCTTACTGAGGTGTTTTTTTTTAAAAAAAATGCCCTGAACCATAGGGGAAGCATGGGTTAGATAAATAAGGATAGATAGCTTTAGATTAGATTATATAGCAGGAAATCAGTAAAACTATTAATCTGCCAAACAATAAGAACATAAGAACTGTCATACTCAGTTAGACCAATAGTCCATCAACCCAAGCATCCTGTCTCTGAAAGTGGCTAATCTTGGTCACGTGGGAGAAGTACCCAACAGGTCATAATGGGGCAATCCATTCACTGTTGTTCACTCCCAGTTCCAGACAGCCAGAACCAGAGCTTACATCCCCCAACCTACTTGGCTAATAGTCGTTAATGGATCTATCCTCCAAAATCATATCCAATCCCTTTTTTTTTTTAGACCCAACTATACTACTGGCTTTGGCTTGATCCTCTGACAACAAATTCCTGTGGGCAGGAGGGGCGAGATATAAATTTGAAATAAATAAATAAATAAATAATTGTTTGTTGAGTGAAAAAAATAATCTTTTATTTGTTTTAAATCTCCTGCCACTTAGTTTCATATAGTGTCCCCTAGTTCTAGTACTATTTGAGAGGATAACAACAACTCCCTATTTACTCATTCCTTACCATTCATGATTTTATAAACTTCTATCATATCCCCTCTCTGTTTTCTCTTCTCAAAGCTGAAGAGTCATAACCTATAAAGCCTCTCCTCATAGGAAGCTGTTCCATATGCTTTCTTATCTTAGATATCCTTCTTTGTATCTTTTCCAGTTCTACTATACCTTTTTTGAGATGGGGCGATCAGAACTGCACACAATGTTCAAGGTGCAGACACACCATAAACTCCACCATAGATACCGTTAACTGGATACCACCTAGTATCTGGTCCTTGCTGGAATGAACTGAATACCATGTATCTAGCCGGATACGAAATAGTGGTCGGTAACGGTTTCATCTCTATTCTGTAAAAAAAGAGGTGAGTGAGTAGACGTCTCTCTTTTGAGTATTAGTGGGGAAGGTAAGGAATTTCTAGAATCTACTGTTGAAGTGCAATATGATCAAGCAAAAAAGATGACACCAGACTTCCCTTAATGTCAATAGTACATTCTAAGGCATCACAATTTCATTCTAGTCACTATACAGGATGCATTTCCTTTTGGCGCAGTGTAGAAAACCACTCAAAAGTTTATAGTTCAAAACTGACTTTTCTCACCACATGAATTTAGGTCAGAGTGAGTCTGTAGCTCACAGATTATTCATATTACTTACACACACACACACACACACACACACACACACACACACACACACGAACACGAACACGAACACGAACACGAACACACTTTGAAAACACCTTGCTAGATGTCAACCCAAAATGAACTGTACTAAGTAATATTTATTTATACCACATAGCCATGGCTTTTTCTTATAGCAAGGAATGTCAGGATCTATTTTTCCAGCTAAATGTGTAAAAAGGGATTAATGAGGAAAGTGCCACAGGAAATTAAGGTAAATACGTAATTAGGTAGTAATTAGGGGATAATTGAGTACATTAAGGAATTTAGGATGCACATCATAATATGTGCTTGTTAAAACAATGTTTCAGGTTCAAAATCAACAGTCATTAAGCATATCTGAAATATTTTATGCCACATTTAGTTTTTGAGAAACTGAACTTTGTATTTTTAGGTGGAACTCCAACCCCCACAGTATCTCTATGTTGGGCAAGAATGGGTTCAACTGAAAACTGAATTACAGGATATGTTATTATACTTCTTAAATTATTATTATAAATTTTAGATTTTGATCCCACTCTTCTTCTGAAGTACTTAGGTCACTTTTACATGAGGCACTTACACTGCTTTTAAACGAGGGCGCGCTGAAGCGCCTCCCAAATGCCGCATTAAAGGAAAGTCGCCGGAAGTGACGTTCTCCCCGTTGGCGGCGGCAGCGGCTGGAGACACGGGGCTTTGCAGCGACGCGTTCTTAAGACTTCAATTATTAGGCTTAAGAACACGCCACTCCAAAGCCCCGTGTCTCCAGCCGCCGCCACCGCCGGCAACGGGGAGAACGCCACTTCTGGTGGCTTTCCTTTAATGCGGCGTTTGGGAGGCGCTTCAGCGCGCCCTCATTTAAAAGCAGCCTTAGAAGCGCCTCTAGAGCCCCGTATTGAAAAGGAAAGTGTCACGGGGAGTGTTTACATGCTTCCCCGTGCTACCGTAAGTGATGTGCCACCCATTTGCTTCAGTGGCAGTGGCTGTAGCCATGGGGCTTTCAAAAGGCGCATGCTGTAGACCTCAATTTTCAGATCTACAGAATGCGCCTTGTGAAAGCCCTGTGTCTGCAGCCACCACCACATGTCACTTCCGGTAGCACAGGGAGCATGTAAACACTCCCCATATGGCTTTCCTTTTGAATACAGGGCTCCAGGGGCGCTTCAAGCACCTCATGTAAAAGTGGCCTCAGAGTTTAATGTTCAGCCACAAGAGTACCAAGAAATCTGTGAGATGAAGATAGGCCAAGTCAAAATATGCAAAGTTAGAGGTACCACCATTATTTTTATCTTCATTTCCAAACTAGACTGCAAGCTAAAAAGACTAAAGCCTTTGGGGCTGATCCCATGCCCTGCTGATCCTCCATGCACATGCACACGCACACGCACACGCACACGCACACCCATGGTTTCCATATGGCACAATGTGCCTGCAATGGAGGCGCACACAGTTTCTGTGTGGGATCTGTGGGGTATGGGATTGGCCCAACTTGATACAAAGGGAAGAAAAAGAGTAGCCAGTATCATTTGTGCTTAGTTTATATTTCAGGCAAATTCTCATGCAAGTTCTTTCCCCATTTAGACTGCTTCATCCATCCATCCATTTTTTCAAGAAGTGCCACTTAGGCTGAAAATATAATGGTGAGGTTCAGAAGCAGGAAAAAATAAGAAATACCACTCCAACTTACTGGGCAAAAACACCACTAATAAAATAAGAAATACACTTTTGTTTGTTATTCAACCCTCTCAAGGGTTCCAGTGCCCCTCAGAGCAAACATTCACTTCTTATATACATTATTTAATACTCTAAAGTTCAACCCAGGTACAACTTGAACAGTTCAGAATGTGCATGTATAAGAGTTAGCCACTCAAGGTCCCTTTGTACCAAGTGCTAGCCCTTGCATGAAGTACCAAAGACCATATGGAAACAAAATAAACATTCCATTTCCAGTAGCTGGGGAGTGCTTAAAATATTTTAATGGAATGGTATCCATATATAAAACACTGGGTATATTTTAGGTCCTTATTCATCTTAATGTTAATGATTTTTAATATTTTTTTATGATTGCAAGCTGCCTTAGCCTTTGCGGGAAGGGCAGCATATAAATTGGACTAAATAAATAAATAAGATTTCCTGACTGCTTTTCCTGGAGGTTGTAAAGCCTTTCTGGACTGAATAGTCACAAAGCCAAAACTTGATTCAAAGGGGAAACTAGACTCCTCTGCAGTCACTATGTTCTTCACACACCACACACATTGCAACTTTGGCAGGATCCACACAGAAAAGGACAATTCATAAGATCAGCCCTTTTCACAAAGACACTCTAAGGGTAATTTCAGACATGATGGGCCCGGAGGCCCACTACACTGAACCCCTTGCCGGGATCTGTCTGGGATCAGGCCGTCCGTCCATTAGACTAACCAGCCTGATTTCTACCAGGGATCGGGGAGGGGGTGGGGCTGCGCCACACGATGTGCGGCCGCACAGCCCCGCCTCCCCGCGCTCCTGTGATCGACCACCATTGGGGAGATGGGTGGGTGCAGCGGCCAATCAGGCCACTGTGTCTGATCTCGTATTGTGGTCAGGGCCACGATATGGGATGGGCCAAAGGTAACACACATTACTTTTGGACCATCCCAGATCATGGCCACTCTAACCACATTTCTCAACCTCCGGCCAGCCAGAGATCCGTGGTCAATCTTGATCCCAGCCGGTGGTTCAGTGTGGTGAACATCTGGCTGGGACCAAGCAGACGTTCAAGGAAACACTGCGTGTTTTCAGACGTTACAGGGCCTCTTGGCCCCGTACCGAAAACAACCCATTCATTCCCCGCCGGGGTCACCCCGTCACGCCATACCAGACGTGCCGGGGGATTCCGGCGGGGAATTTGGGAGGGGGCAGGGCCCCACGGCCCCGCCCCCTCCACGCACCCCACCGCCCGCCCTCCAGGGAGACGGGCGGGCGGCGGGGCCAATGCGGCCGCCACGTTGGGCCAGAGTCGCCACGGTCCGGGATTCCGCCGGTGATCCCGGGCCGTGGCACGCAGCCAGACGTTACTTTTTTTGGGTCCCCGCTGGGGATCTTTTTGACCATGCTTCCCGGGACATTCCCCCGGCTAGCCCGGGAAGCGTGGTTCAAATTGACCCCATGTGCCGATTGACCATGGCGAACATCTGGCGGCCGCCAAACAGACGTGCGAGACACATTGACCACAGGTGCGTATTCACCGTGGTTCA
>QEPC01007812.1:4137291-4155962 GCA_003113815.1 Sphenodon punctatus
TCCCCATTCTCTCTCTCCCCCGCAGCCCCCAAGACTCTTTTTCACCAGTGTTTCCCAGCAACATAACTAAAAATAACTAACTCACCAATGGGGATGTGTGTGATGCAGGTCCAGCAGCAGTGTGGGGGTAACAGAGCCACAAACAAGCCAGGCCAGCCAGCACTCTCTCTTCACCAAATTGACGTAATTCACCAGCATGCAAAATGAGGAGAGTTCTCTTTTAACCCCACCCTAGGGTATGGGGTAGAGGCAGGCATCCTGATCCCTCAACAGCAGCAGCAGCTGTGCACAGGCAAACACTGCCTGGGCGTTTGAGTCTCCAGTCCAGACAGAAACTTTCAAAGCAGTCCATAGGGCTCTGTGGAACACTGCCCGCATTGGTGGGGAAAGCAAAGTGCTTTTCCCCATTCAGGCACATGGGCTCTAAGCCCAATAGCCCAAATCACTTTTGTAAAGTTTTGTCCCTTAAGGGACTCCTTAGAGCAGGCTCAGCAGGAGGCACTGGCCCCCACCCCCTCAGCTCCTGCCTGCACATATGTCCAGGGAGGAACAACAGCACTGAGCACTTAGCCGATTGCTGAACTGGAGGACTTGGAACTAGTCTAAAGCAGGTTGCTGCCTAACCCCCACCCCCACCTCTCTTCTCGGTGCCTTTGGGAGTCAGGTGAGGGCTTTTTTTCTTTTTGGTTTTTTTCCCTTTCTTTTTAAAAGCATGAAGAGTGTGTGGAGGGGGATCAGGCCAGGAGGGGCAATACCCCTGGTTCCCTGCAATGTGCACCACCCCTGCTCATCAGCTGGTTTCCTGTTTTGGGGCCAGGAGGGAATTTTTTCAGGAACCCAGATTGAACATAGGGATTCCAGGTTCTTGCTTTCCCCACAGTGCTAAGTGGAATTAATCTTACTGTTGGCTGTTGGGCATGGGTGGTGGTTATGCTGTATAATAAACATTGTTGCACTCTTTGTGGGGTCCAGTAACATTATGGAGTTATTTGGTATAGAGTTACATAGAAAACCAGGAGTCATCTCCTTAAGAGATGGGGAAACGATACCTGGCCACATGCAGAGACAGCATGAACTGGGGTTGTATCCCTGGGAGGGGTGAAGATCGAGGCAAAAAGGGGGAAAGAGCCCCCCACCCCCAAGGCCTTTCAGGCATCCGACTCCTTACTTCGGTCCTCAATGGAACACGTACACCTCCCTTGCCCATGTAGTACATCATGAGCTGGTAGGGGAGACTTGATTTGCTGATCAATTGGGGGCTGGCCCTTGAGGGCACATCAAGTTCAGTTCCCCTGACAGTTATGTTTAACTGTGTTAATGATTGTTTGACTGGACCCTAATTGCCATTGGCAATTACCCTACCCAGCTCATTAATTCAGAATAAAGAGTGTGGTCTCTACAACCCCATATAAAACTGTTGTCCTTGTCTCATTCTGGGATGTATTGACAACTGTGGTGTTTCTACAGTGTAAAGAAGGAAAAAATAAAAAGGTTTTCAGCCACTGATCCTACTCTTTCTGTGTAATATTGGTAGTGGTAAATCTGCCAAATAGGACTGGGAATATTTGAAATTCCAGCTGATGTTGGCCCATTTTGCATGGACCTGGGAGGCATCACAGTGCAGGGGATAGATAGAAGCCACAGCATGTGTGTGGAGCATGGGCAGAGTGTCACATGGACGCCCACCTATCTCCATGCATGGAGGCACCTTCATTTCCCCCAATGCCTCCATGAGTTGGGTTTTGGTGGAGGTGGGTGGTGCCCGGGCCGGGAATGTGCACGCACACTCACACAATCCCACCAGTGGTCAGATGGCCGCTCCCCCAATGCTGTCACACACATGGGGTGGGGGGAGTCTGTGTAAAAAGGGCCATTGATTCTAATACCAACATGAGTCTTGTGGCTGATCATTACACAACTTGTGGCAAAGTTTATCTTAACAGTTTCTTAACCCCTCAGGAAAAGTTATTCTTTATCATAACTTTTCCACAACTATTCTTTTTGAAAACAGACTCAGAGTTGTGCAACTTAAAGTAGCAGAGTTCAATTAATTGACCTTCTTTGTATGTTCAGTTATAATAATATGGTGGCCTTGACTCTCGCAGTGACTTACACTTTGACCATTTTTAAATGGACATGGCTGGGGGACGCTCAGTGGAGCACACACACATTTCTGGTAAGTGGGGACATCAGATGGGATGGGACAAGTGTGCGCTGGGTTTGTGTCCCTACCCACACACCACCCACTAATGCTCCCATGAGTCCCCTTCCCCTCCCAATGCTCCATGTGTGGGCATTAGTAGGTGGTGTGTGGATCATGGAACCGTGCACCCACCCACACCATCTTTAGACAGGTGCTCGGGTGGGTAGGGAATGGGTAAGGGTGGGCATGTCCTTTTTAAAAATGGCCTCTTTAGCTACTTCTGCTGAGAGGGAAACAGCAGTAGCCAAGTGCTACTGGCGTGTCCTGCACAGCTGGAACACAGCAGAGCAGAACCTAAATGTCACTTAGGAGTCACTCAGACACTAGGGATAGAACAACAGTCATTTAGGAGCCACTCAGACACTAGCGGGGATAAGAGATATCTTCACCTGGTGGAATTTTGTGACCAGTGGGACTGCAAAATGAACAACACGCTGCAGACATAAACCCCAATAAGTGTGTCTTTTTCCACATGGTACAACAGCAATGAAGCAATGAACAGCACGGTTTGAACAAAAACAATTAATTTTGGTATCTGTGATGGGACATCACATTAGAGAGCTCAATTTTGGGGAGTAAAGAAATGATCCAGGCATTGATATTCTTTGCTAAATCTCCTTGTTTTGTTTGGAAACACAAATGGAAGTTCTTTGAAATTGACTTTTATAATTGTATTTTTGTACTTTGACTTTTTATCAGGAAGTAATGTCTGAAAATATAAAAGGAAAGGATAAATGAGATGAAACTCCTAAATGAATGGGGATATAGTGTAGGGGCTATTTTGGGCTCAATTTGAGTACTTTTTATACCAAATGGTTCTATCTTTAACAAGTTTATTTCTTAAGTTATAGTTTATTTCACAGTGGCTTGATACCATAATGTTCTGAGCAGTTTCAAAAACATTGATGTAAAAAATTGTCAGGACACAGTTATTCACAAAATCAGAACATGAATACAAACTTTTAGTATTTTTATTATGGCACTGGCTATCATATTATTTATACTTCCATTCATAGTAGCTTGGCTAAGGTATGATTTATTTTGTTTTGCAGGCCCCGTCTGAAGTGACCATTGTGCAGGCTTGGTAATTCTCCTTTGGGCAAAATTTCGGTATCAGTCAATTTCGGTTTCAGTTCTCATGTATTTCAGTTCTTTTTTAGTTTCGCTACTTTTGGATCTTTTGCTTTGATTTTTGTACCGGATTTTTAACATTGCACTTTTTCAAAGGGGGACAAACTGCAATGTTAAAAATCTGGTACAAAAATAAATGCAAAAGATCCAATAGTACCGAAACCAAAAAAGAACCGAAATTTTGGATTAATCCGAAATGGCCTTTTTCTGGTACTTTTGGTTTTATGCAAAACCGAAATTCCCATCCCTACTGTCGTGTGTGTGTGTGTACACACACAGACAGATAGACTGGAGAGAGAGACATATTTGTATATACACACACAGTATGTGTGTTTGTTTTTAGATGAGCAAGCCAATGGGGGGGTATCCATGGTAGACTGGGGAGAGAAATGCATGTTCAGCACTCAGCATGGCTACTGAAGCCACAGTGGCAGCCATCACACACTCCCCCTGCCACGGATTGGCCCCTGAATCATCACATGGGCAGCTGTTCACCCTCCCTCTGCCCCACCCTATCCCCAAGCCCCTCCCAGTAGTTCACCCCCTGCCATGATACATAACCATGGAAAAAAGAAGCCACAGAAACTATTAATCCCTTTCTGCCCAGGAGCTGGTTCAGCCCCTGCCAGTCCCGGTCAACCATGGAGGCACATACTGGGTGGGACACACAGGAATCTCAGAACACCATTCACAGAATGTGGAAAACAGGGAGCAAAGTGTACAATATACTGATCACCAATAAGCAGGGAAAGGGATCGGGGGAAGAAAACTACCTCAAAGTGTAAGCAGGCAATCCAGCTCAGCCACAAACGCTGGACACAGCATCCAAGGAAGGAGCAAAGTCCATCACCCAGGGGAAGAGACTCTCACACCTCATCAACAGTGTGGAAAAAACAGAGAACTTTGGAACTGCCTGGAACAGGACACATGGAAATATAAGTGTGTATAGAAAGGGTGGCTGCTCTTATACACACTCAGCACCTATGCAGTCAAGTGCAGACCCCTCTCTCCATCAACCTATCAACAATAAACTAAACTAAACTGCCTAACTGAGTCAGACCAATGGTCCATCTTAGCCCAGTATTGTCACAACCTGACATGGCAGCAGAGGTCTCAAATTCAGGACCAAATCTGGCTCTTCCAAAGTCTCCAGCAGAGGCCATCCTGGTGTGCTACCTGAGACCCCTCCAGGCCCCCAGGGGGGCCCTCCCCCAGATGTGCTACCAGGGTTCCTGATGGGGAGATGTTGGGGATTGAACTTGGGACCTAATACATGCAAAGCACACACTCTTACCACTTGAGCTATGCCCCCCTCCCCAGTAAACAAGAACAACATGTTTAATGTAACAAATATTAATGAACAAGAACAACAATGTGTATATAAAGAAAAAGAAGACAAGAAAAAAAACACTATAGGTTTGGAAAAAACAGAAATATAAACACACAACTAAAGAAACATTGTTTAGGGTCTTCCCCACCCCCCAGACTCTCCTCCAGTGCATGCACTGGTCACAGGACCTCTAGTGCAACTGGTGGAGCATGTGCAACACATTTTTGTGGTTGTCACTCACCACCACAACCGTTGCTTGAGCATCCTCCCTCTGCTACGCGTGGAGATCCTGAAGTGGAGCAGATGAAGTGGAACCGTGGCTTATGCTCAGGTTGTCTGAGATGCATTTCCAGCTTCCAAGTAGTCTGCACAAATCCATGACCTTTATTGGGGGTGGAATGGAAGCAGGACAGTTGGCCAGGCCTTCCTGCATCATGAGGAGACCCATTGACTCACTCAACCCCTGGAATGGTGGGGACTGTGCCAATTAGCAGGATCCATGGTGTCCATATTCAGTGCAGGAACCATTACCCATTCCTCAGAACTGCAGCATAATGGGTCAGGATGGATGGAATGGAAATGGTTGGGAGAATAAATTCAGGACCAGTGAGGACAAGCTGAATTGAAAGGGGCATGGATCTGGGATCTCTCCTTGTTCTTATGTCCCCATCAATAAAGGTAATTATGTTAAAAACTAGGTTCAAGGTAGTTTTTGTTTTCAGGAATAGATGGCTGGGTTAACTATAGTTCTTAGATACTGGCACATGGACCCCAGGAGTAGTACAGACCTCCCCAGCTCCACGGTGAATATGAGGAGCAGGGACAGACGTCTCTCTTCTTTTGGAGATGTAGACAGAAATGAGGAGTACAGTTAACAACAGGGGTGGTGCATAGTACATGGTTCCCTAACAACATTTGCCTACTTCCTTCCTCCTTCTCTTCCCTTGCTACCCCAGTACCACCCACACCTGTCTGACACATAATATAAGTGTTCACAAAGGGCTTGATAATGGAAGGGCTGATGAGAATGGAAGGAGAGATGATTGCATGCACACAATAAGATTGGGGCAGAGTCCATGGAACAAATCCATGAGGAAGGCCCTCCATTCCTTGAGTGCACCCCTTAAGTACCCCTGTCCCCAGTTACTGCAGCCAATAAGACCTTCTCCTAACTGTCAACATGTTAACAGGGAGGGGAAAGTTTTCCCACCACTGGCATCCACTGGTGTAGCTACTTGGGGAGTGGAAAATCAAAGCTCCAATATGGGATATGCCCCAATCCTTTCTTTATTCAAGGTTTGTACAGTTGATGTGGCATGATTGTCTCATGGGAGGTTTGGCTTTGTGAGAAGATCACTTTGTACCTGACTACTGGTTTCCACTGCCTGACTTTGCTCCTGGTGCAGTTGTGTTCTAAGTCAGCAGTGTAGGGCGTGGTTTAGAGCACATGGGAACTCTTTTACACACCTACATATGGGGGCCAGGATTCTGAGTTTCCTTGACCCCATCCATGTGACCATTGGAATATATTAGTGCTGAAACTCTGTCCTGGTTTTCCTCAGGAAATACTGAGCACCAGTGCATTTGGTCTCATTTTTTCGAGTTTCGATGTTCCAACAAAGGGCCCCAGAACTTTGTAACTCAGCCAAATCTCAGCTGAGTGCAAGGAAGGTGGGAAGAGGTTAGGGAAGTAAGGCCCAGAGTCCAGTGCTAGCACCATCTTTGAAAAGGGCTGAGCATGCTCAGAAAGGGTCAGTTAGGCCCTTTCTGAGCATGCTCGGTTGTTTTTTTTTGTTTGTTTGTTTACTTTCAACCTTACTGCTCCCCCTCCCCTGGCCCCCGCTGACTGGGGAGGAAATATGCCAGCAGGGGCCAGGCAAGGGGGGGGGGTAGTCGGTGGCCTAGCAGGGGGGGTTACTTCCCTTCCTGAGGGGTCTCAATCGATGCGTGGTCTCTTCATGGCTTGTAAATTAACAACTGAGTACACTCAGAAGAGGCCATTCAGACCCTTTCTGAGCATTTTCGGCCCTTTTCAAAGATGGCACTGACAGCATCATCATGTTGTTTGGGTTTTTTTACTTTCAAACTTACAAGTTGGGAAGAGTTTATGCATTTCGTGGGACTCCTCTGAAAGGTAAGTAAGCCACCCTGACCCCTGATAGGCCCCCTGCCCTCTCTAAAGCAAACACAACCTGACCCCCCATGCCATCTCCCCAGCCTTGGAAACTCACCCGAATATTCTCAGAGGGCCTGCGATTTGGCCTGAACACTCTGAACAAAAAAAATATTAAAAAATCTTGGAATAATATTTTCCCCTACTTGAAATAACCCTAGAATATATTAGAACACGATAAAATCCACAGAGCTACTTTTAGGGTGACCACTGAATCAATCAATTTCCCAAACACCCAAAGTGCACTTTTAGTAAACATCCCACCCCCCAACAGTCTCCCCGCCTGTCTATTGCCAGAGCCTTTCCTTGGATCCAAACTTGTGGTGTGGAATCATGAAACACCCGGGGACCCAAGAAGCCTCCTCCACCTACTGTCGTGCAATAGCAGCCTGTTCCATCTTCCACCTGCAGCAACGGAGACATTTCTATTTCCAAAGCACTGAGTACATCATTGCATTCACCGTCAGGTTCAGGTAGGGTACCTGTTTCCCCACCCCAACTCAGCACAATCCATCAACCACCATCCTTCAGCAGCTAACCCTTCCATCCTCTATACCCCCTCTTTCACCACCATTAAGCAGGCAAACAGTTCCGTCTCTAATCCCCACCCCCATTACCACCCATGACGCAAGGCCTAACAACACCAGATTTGTTTGCACAAAGAAAAGAACATTTGATTAACAGTTTATTAATACAACAAAGGTGAAAAAGTGTAAGTATGTCTGATAAACCTTGCATCTGAAAAGATCACAATGATAAACAGCAAATGTGATTGTAACAATCACTGAGGAGAGGATTTGTGGTGGGAACCATAACCCTCTGTCCCCTTCTCATGGCTTCTCCATTGCCCCTAGACCTATACAATATGGGGGCTTCCGGGTTTGAAGCACCTGACACTGAAGGCTCAGTGCTACACACACAGCAGCGAGCCTGGGGGGAGCAACACATCTCACAAGAGAAGACGATAAGGGTGGAAAAGGGGTTTTATGTGAATTGTGGTGAGGGAAGAGAGAACAAGAGGGGTTTAGCTGTACAGGAGATCAAGTCACAGGGTCTAGTTTCAGTGCCCATCAGGGTCTCTCCCATCCCCTCCTGGTTACAGATTTCCTCTGGCGCTCAATGGGGGTTTGTGCCAGGGGCATCCTCCTCCTTTCTCTGTGGCTCTGGTGGGTGAGCCAGGACACTAGAACCACTGGTGGGTGGGAGGACAGGTGCATCCAAAACCAGAGCACCTGTCCACTAGTTTACACCCAGTGTGACCTCCACTAGGCACTGGGATTGTAGTCAGGCATCTGGCCATTCTGATTGTCTTTTCCCCTTCTGGCCAACCAATTAAATGTCCCATGTGTTGTCCAGTTTTGACAGCTTTGAGACGTTATCAGAATGTGTGAGGCCTGGAAAGATAGAACCCAATCAGAGACCAGGCGTCTGTTATCTGTGCCATGCAACCAATCACAGGCAGGCACCCTCCCAGATGCAGGAGTGGTTTAAGACAGGGTGCAGAGTTGGCAATGGACCCCAGAGACTCTACATGAAGAGCAATGGCATCTGAGAATGGTGCTGCCCTGCGGGGTATGCATGCCATTTTCATTATTACAATAACGATAACAAAAATTGTCATTTTTTTTTTCGTTATTGCAATAACAAAAATGCCAAGTGAGAAGAATGATAACAACAAAAACGACAACCAATACCAATACCAATACCAAACCAACAATGTTGTTATCGTTGCCATTATTATTAGTCCTTTGGCAGTTGGGCTTTGGAGGGAGAATGTGGAGAGTGGAGGAGGGAGCCGACATCTCAGAGCCCTAAACAGGGTTGAACTCTTGAACTGTGCCTGCGTTGGGAGGGGCGAGCAGTTCAGCAGTATCTGATGGATGTATCGCTGGGCAATAAGCAGCACAAGCAGGCCCCAGTCTCATGGCACTCTGTGGTTGCTCAATGCGTGCTGCCTACCACACCCACAACCAATCAGGGGGTCTCTGAGGGTGGAAACTGCAACCCTTTATAATGGGAGGCTTTTTCTCTCCGTTCTGTGAGAGCTCTGGTTATCAGGATGCATTTACAGAACTGTGGTGCTTACACACAAAAAATCCTCCCATTTTTGAATAACGAAAATGGAAATGAAAAATGAAAATGACATGGGGTCCTGGTGCACCCCCCTATCTGTTAATCGCTGTTGTGGTCACTCAGCAGGTACAAGCTGTCTGCTGTCAGTGAGTGAAGGCAATCCACCAACACTGGTGTTTGATGCTCAATACCGTCTGCAGGCTGGGAGCCAAGATCACAGCACCAACAGGCACAGAGCATGGCACCAGAGACAAGATTACCTACGGTGCCAACAAGCTTGGCATAAACTGATGACCACCCTGCAAGGGGAACTGATGTTGGTGGTGAAACGGCAAGCAACAGCAACAACTTTTTTTTGGTCAGTAATGGCCAATCTGATACCACCTTGGTAACACAGCAAGCCCCATTGAAGCAGCAGCACTTACCAATATTTGCTGCTGCTATCTGCTCAAGCATGTTGCCCTTACTGAAAGTGCTGGAGATCTTCAGGGACTTCTGGCAACTGTCATAAACTTGTGTGAACCGTTGTAAAATTTTGGGAACTGCCATAAAACTCTGTGAACTGCCATAAACGTCCGCAAACTGTCATAAACCTTTGTGAACTCTTGGGATGCGCTGTGTGTACTGTGTTGTGATTGGTGGATCATGATGAGAGCCCTGCTTTTTATTGGTTTTAGGTGCTGTTGTTTCTGTTTGAACTAGCACATGGGTATTAAAGATAGCTCTTGCTTTATTCCTTCTCTTCCTATTTGACTCCTTGAGAGCAACTTCCTTGTCGTCTCGCCACATCATCACCATCCCCCTGCACACCATAGTTACCCAATTTAACCCACAACAAGCAGACAAACAGGACATTTGGATCCATACTTTGTATGTTCTTTTGTTATTGAATAACAACGATTGCACGTATTGTGCAGTTTCTTCTCTTAATCCACAGTTTCTTTAGTGTAGAGTTACTTTTCTGCAGCTTTTTCTGAGACAGTAAAAAAGTAACTCCACTCATATTATACCAATGCCTTTGACTGGCAGCAGCAGGCCAACCAGCATGTGTATCACACTCATGCAGTTCTTTTGGGAAGCGAATCAATTCTGGTGCGGTGGTTCCAAAGAAATGGGATTTTAAACCAACTGTTTCTTTGCCTTCCTGCCTGCACCCACGCCTTAAGCCACACACAGCATGTGCAGCACTGGGGGGCTTGGGGTGGGTGAGTCAAGTTGCTTATTGCTTGCTGTAAGGCTACTGCAGTTCTATTACTACCTAATCCGAACTCAAACTGTGAAGAGTGAGCCTAAACAGTGTGTTCACATATTGGAAAGGTGCTAAAAGCATGAGGAAACTGTCGCAAATTGTCGTAAATGTTGCTAAACTGTCATAACTTTAGCAAATTACTGTGAACTGCTGTAAATACCACAAAAATACCATGAACTCCTTTAAATGCTGCAAAATGCCGTAAACTGCCACAACATCTGTAAACTTCCATAAAATACTGAAAATGTCCGTACATTGTCGCAAATTGCTGTGAAGCATCACAAATTGCCATTGGTTGCTGTGCCATACAAGACGAATAAGTGACAGCACAAAGTAGAATGGCAAACAATGCAGCTGCTTCAGGCCTAGGTACCTGGCCACTGATACTTAACTGTTCACACTGTGGCTGACGAAGTCATACCATGTGGCCCAGAAACCAGAACAAGACATAAGAACATAAGAAGTGCCATACTGGGTCAGACCAACAGTCCATTGAGCCCAGCATCCTGTCTCAGACAGTGGCCAATCACAGGGGCCTGGGAGAAGAACCCAACAGGTTACCATGCTATCCATTCCCTGTGGGTCATCCCCAGGCTCCCGACAGTAAAGAGTTTTGTTCCCCAATCCTATCTGGCTAATAGCTGCCAGTGGACCTATCTTCCAGAAACTTGTCCAAACCTCTTTTAAACTCAGATATGCTGCTGGCCTTGACCACCTCCCCTGGCAGTGTCCACAACCTAACTGTATACTGAGTGAAAAAATACTTTCTTTAGTTTGTTTTTACTCTGCCACCTGTGAGATTCATGGAGTGTTCCTTAATTTTAGTACTAGTTGAGAGGGTAAATAACCGTTCCCTGTTTACAAGTTCCACACCACTCATGATTTTATAGACCTCTAGAATATCTCCTCTCAGCCATCTCTTTTCTAAGCTGAGGAGCCCCAACCTATCAAGACTCTCCTCATACGGGTGCTGTTCCATACCCTGGATCATTTTTGTTGCCCTTCTCTATACCTTTTCTAGTTCTGCTATGTCTTTTTTGAGATGGGGTGACCAGAACTGCACACAATATTCAAGGTGCAGTCACACCATTGATTTGTATAGAGGCATTATGACCATCTCAGTTTTATTCTCTATTCCCTTGCGAATAATTCCTAACATTCTATTTGCTTTTTGACTGCTGCGGCACACTGGGCTGAGGATTTCAGTGTATTATCCACAATCACTCCCAGATCCTTTTCCTGAGTGGTAACTCCTAGCTTAGTACCCAGTATATTTTACTCATAATTTGGATCATTTTTCCCAATGTGCATCACTTTGCACTTGTCCACATTTTCAATATGCACCTCACTGATGTTTGCTGCATGGTCGAGAGATCTTTTGGGATCCTGAAGCAGCGCTGGCGCTTACTCTTGATCCTCAGCAAATTCCAACTGGAGAACACATTCCTGCTGACCATCACAACCTGTGTCTTCAAGCGCATCTGCAACAGAGATGGGGTCACACTGGATAATCCCCCCCAACCAGCCCAAGGAGTCAGTGCCCCTGTTCCAGAAGCCACAGGGTGGAACTGAGAGGCACATAGCTGCACAAAACTGAGATGACCTGTGCAGGCCCATGGCTCGCGTCACTGTGAGACAGGGACAGCCTCAGTTGCCCTGAGCAGACCCAGCCAGCGAAGAACTGTCCTCTACAGAAATGTAAATATTGTAAATAAAATATTAATAGTTGTTCAGAAAACTGTGTGTCTGTGCTTCTCTCTGACCCATTCATGTCACCACACCAGTAAGACAGCATAGCTTCCCTCCCTGGGGCCTAACCCCCATTCCCACCCATTTACTTTCTGTGCCACCACCAGGCCCAGAGCAGCATGGCACAATGACATGACATGCCCCCACACTTGCCAGAAGATTCTGCCCACCCCATGATATCTACAAGGATCATAAAATAGGGTTGACAAAAGTTTTATTGGGGAAGTGTCACAGGTGCAGTAGCTTACTGCCTCTGCCTCCCACCTCTTCCTCCTCCCCTTTCCCTTCCTTTTCTAGAAGCAACTTGATGTGTCCTCTTACATTTTTAAAATAAAATAAATAAATAAATAAATAAATTTTCCAGCCTGAAAAAGTGCTGAGAGGATGTCTTAAGGCAAACTCATCATGGTGCTTCCAATGCTACAAATAAGGGGCTCCCTATTGTCCTCACCTTGGCTACTCTTCTCCTTTTGGTCTTTTAATGTATCCACAACACACATTCACTACCCCACCACTCTGTTTGGGGTCATCTGCATGAAGCTATAGGCTGTAAGCATTTCCCTTGGAATGCATCAGCAGGTCATGGCTACAGATCAGGACCTTCTCAGCAGCTTATGGGATGTTTACATGCTCCTCAAACAGCTGTGTGGTGTGTGCCATGGCTCCTGGGTCAGGGGCCAGGGAAGGGGGTAAGAGAAGGACAGATAGGAGGGCAAAGGATTGAAGGAAAGAGGGGAAGTCCCACAGATGGAATAGGAAACATCTCAGCTGTTCCCTGGTACCAAGGGATGGAGGTCTCAGCACAGAAGTTAAGACACCCAGACTATGAGGGCTTATGGCTCATCATTGAGGTCACAGGAACAAGGATTCAAATGGGGAACAAGGACCACGGGGCAAGGAGCGAGAGTTCAGGGCAGGTAGCCAAATACAAGTACCAAGCAGAGAGCAGAGGACAAAGAACAAAAAAAAATACCCAGAACTATGAGCAAGGGAATTCAAGCTCTAACTAGGGAAGCCGGACTATATACAGAAAGGCAAGACAAGGATCAGGGAATGACAAGAGGAAGCAGGGACAAAAGGAGTCTAGGTTGAGAGCAAGACTGGGAACAGGGGAACTAGGCAGATACAATTATAGGAACAGGAGCAAGGAAGACCTAGACTCTAAACAGGGGGCTTGGGAAACCAAGGCTTTTATCAGGGAGCACAACTAGGCACTATGAGCCAGGCGAAGAGAAGTTGCAACAAGGGAACAAGAGAAGACAAAGCTATGAACAAGGGGGCACGGAGAGATAAGACTATGAACATGTGGGTGTAAGAAACAAAGCTATAAACACTGGAATGTGAGGAGACAAGATTAAAAGCCAGGGAGTGTGAGGAGACAAAGCTACACACAGATAGGCAAGGTTACAGAAGGAGGAAACCAGGATAACAGAGGAAGCTGTACAAGACAGACAGTACTACAGAAAGGGAAGAACCTACACAGGGAGACAAGATTACAGACGGGGGAAAAACAGGACAACAGAGGAAAACTCACAGGCCAAGATAATTCCAACAGTGGGATGGGGGAGAAAGAGACCACACTAGCTAACAGAGCAGAGAAAGCAGTTATAGCTACAGCTGTGGACAGAGCAAGAGTCAGGGACAAACTGACAACAGAAGCTCCACAGCCCTCAGCAACCTTAAATAGGGCAGAGAGCCAATCAGGCTGTGGCAGGTGGGTCCATGCCCTCTAGCATGTGTGTGTGTGTGTTTGTGTGTGAGAGAGAGAGAGAGAGACAGAGAGAAAGAAATACCACGGTAGGGAAGCCAGTTCCTGCAGAGACCAGGTAGTGGCATAGGGGGAAAAGAAAGCCCCACTCAAGCCCCACATCTGGGGGTTCAAGGCCCAGTTCTGACAGTGGGGTGCATCTTGTATGGCTGGGGCCTGTAAGGGTGGAGGCTATACTAGAACTTGCCTGTGAACAGACAACATAACAGTCATCTGTTATCTTGCTCACCTTGACTGGTTGTTTCCTTCTGCTCCCCTGGGTGGCATTCACTTACCTGGCTGATTGAGCTGCTGTCTTCCATTGCTTCTCTAAGTTGCTACACTGTCTCTCTGGGGACAATAGCAATCTTTCTGGGGACAGTAGCAATCTTTCAGACCAGCTTCTCAGTTAGGCTCATCTGTCAGGGAAACTCCACACATAAGGAAGCGTGTCTTGAGTGGTGAAGATAGATTTAGTGGCAGGACAGCTGTATAAACTGTAACCCTCACTTGGCACAGGGTTGTGTATGCCAGGCCATTAGGGAAAATGCTGTGATGGAGTTCAGATGTGAAAACTGGCAAGGCAAGGGTTTATTCAGCTTATGAGAGATTATTGTATAGGTTTGAGAGCCCTAAACTGTTCTCGATTTATTTTCTGACATCCCAGTCTTATAGTTAAGCCATGGACTACTTTGCATTTGCAGATATATGTCTATAGGACATTTATATGCAGACTATATGTCCCACTTTGTCCCTCATCCCTGTGTTTGGGATTGTGTGGTATCCCCTGGTTACTAATCCACCAGTTCTACCTTGGTGCCCGCTGGTACCCATGCCCACCTCCCCACTGGTATCACTCCCAACCCTACATTGTCCCACTTCGGTGCCCTCCTGACCACTTGCCCCATTTACCTTTCCCAGCCAGGGCTGCTTGCTCCTAGGGTTGGTCTTCTGGCACTGCCTTACTGTCCCAGCCACCAGTGAACACCGTATAGGGTGACAATAGGGTCTTGGTTTCAGGCTCCTCGGCCGCTGCTTTCCACAGCCTTTCCCACTTTAGTGTCCCTTTCCCCCTTCCCAGGTGCATTAACATACTGGTCTCCTTTGGCTCCCTGATGTTGGCGGCAACTGTGTTCTCTGACCCCTCCTGCTTCACCCACATTGGTTCCATGGTCAGGGGCTTGCTTTATGGGTTGAGGGGGGTGCATGTGGAGGATAACAGTATCATCTCTGGTGCCCCTGGTGACAGTTTGGAAACTGCAACTGGTGAAGAATTCGGCGGCCCGTCTTCTGACAGGGACGGACCATAGGGAGCACATAACACCAGTGCTCCAAGCTATGCCTATAGTGTTCCAAGCCTGATTCAAGGTGCTGGTTTTAACATTTAAAGCCCTACATGGCTTGGACCCTTCCTATCTTAGAGACTGCCTCACTCCTTGGGCCCTAGGGTGATCCTTGTGGTCCGCCGGGGGTGCCTTCTTGGAGGTCCCCCGAGTTAACTGGGGGGCCATGATGGATAAGGCGTTCTTGGTGGCCACACCACAGCTGTGGAACTCCTCCCGAAGGAAGATCACCTGGCCCCTAGTCTGCTGGCCTNACCACTGCTCTTGGCCACCTTTCCCACCTTGGCACTCCTTCCCTTGTCTTCTGGTTACATTAACATACCACTCTTCTCCTGCTCCCTGATGTTGGTGATGTTTATGTCCTCTGACTACTACTCCTGCTGGCTCCATGGGCAGGGGCTGACTTTCTGTGTTGAGGGTGTGCTGGTGGAGGCTCATGGTTTCCCTGCTGGGTCCACGGATGTTGGCTTCAGCTCTAGAATGGGTGAGATGTGGCCCTTGCCTGCAGGTGCACCTTCCTGGGGTGTGTGGGGTCGGGTGCTGGTGGCTCAATTGGGCCATGAATAGGCAGTGGAGGAGGGGTGTTCACCTCTTTACATCCCTGGGTAAGGTCCGTGAGGCCACTATCTCCCTGTCCACACAGAGCAATCTGTCCAGCTCCTCATGGTAATTGTTTTCCTCGTGCAGCTAGACTTGAAGTTGTTGTCATGGTCTGCCTTGTATCCATGCCTCAGGTCCTTTGTCTGCTGCCAGCACTGGGACATGTCCCTCTTGTACCCCAGCTACACCATCTGCTTAGAGATGTATTGGTGTACCAACTCATTTAGGTACCATCTCATGAGATCCAGCTGCACCTTATGGTTCCCACACAGCCTGATGAGGGCCCTGGTCTCTTCATCAGACCAGGGCATGACCCTCAAATAGCTAGATGGTGGGGTGCACCTTGTGTGGCTGGAGCCCGTAGTGATGTGGTAGTGACTTTGATGGTACTTGCCTGTGAACAGACAACATAACAGTCACCTGTTATCTTGCTCACCTTGACTGGTTGTTTCCTTCTGCGCCACTGTACCCCGGGTGGCATTTGCTTACCTGGCTGATTGAGCGGCTGTCTTTCATTGTTTCTTGGTGTTGCTACACTGTCTCTCTGGGGGGGCTGGCGTGCACTGGATCCTTGCAGTGCTTCCACCCAATGTTTTTTTTAATTTCACACACACATCCTTTAAGGGCTCCCAGTATATTTATTTATTTATTACATTTTTACCCCACCCCTCCTAAAACAGCTCGGGGCAGCTTACAACAATAAAACAATCACATGTAAAATATAGCTATACAAAATTAAAACATATCAAAACACAGTAGGGTCAGAGGTGGGATCAGGTAGTCAGGCAGGCTGCAAATGGACACGAGGCCACTCTGGCCTTTGGGTGTGAGTGTCCATTGTACTGGTGGACCTGTCTTCTGGCATGAATGGCTGTTACTGTTAATATGGGTAGGGGCTACATGGCCGCCTGTGGCCATGGATCTATTTGGTTGGCCCTGTACAGCTCACTCTGGATTTCCCAGCATGGCTTCATGAGAGGTTGAGAGTAGTTTCTCTGTGGCTCACAGGAGTGTGCATTCAGATGTTCCTCCTTCAGGTGGGCAGTTGTATCTATGGCTCATCGGTGGCCATGTGGGGTAGCATCTCATCTGAAAACTCTGTCTTTCTGTCTGTGTGTTATACGGCAATGTGGAGGTCATATAGCAATATACACGTATATACTGGAATCTGTGTGAACAGCTAGATACCTTGTTGGAAAAACCTGGCTTCACTGTTTAGTTTTGACAAGTCACTTTTTCACAGCCTGGCAAGGAGTTATTGTTGAACACATGATTATCTTAGACAACTGAAAACTGATTAATGGATGTCTTTAGACATAACAAAGATTGGGTGTCAAAACCCCTAAGCACATGCTTGGCTGTTATGTGTAGGCACCATAACAATCCCAACACCAATTGGGCCACCCGTTGAATATGTGATGTAAACACCATTGCATTACAAGGACAATTTGTGTGTTCCGGCTGAACATGTGGCCAATGTTGTGTCTAATGATATCACGTAGCATGTTAGCAGGTACAACATGGAGAACAAGGCGGCAGCGCTTGTGTGCTGACTTCAGGTGGCGAACAAAACAGCAATTTGCCCCAAGATGGATTTTGTGTCTAAACAGCGCCACATGGTGAACACAGGGCCAAACTGGTGTTCATATCAAGGTCAAAACATACATTCATACACCCATTGACATTATGTCTAAATACACCCAATGTCTTTATTTGGCCCCATTGTCATAGTTGGGCTGATAGATAGAATCCCAACTATATATATATATGTATATATCTTGATTTCATAGTATTTGTTCAGTACTGAACAGACCTCAGTTGGTGAGACAGATGGTCCAGATAGGAATCCAGTCAGGATGTTAGTTGCCTTCAGCAAGGCAAGTGTTTAGAATCTGAGAATGGAGCTTTAAATATATTGTATATTATCTAATTTTTATATTGTCAAAGTACCCAGAGGTCCTATAAGAATCCAAACACCATTTAGCTAAATTCTGTACTAAGACATGCAATAACAGGACTAAAAAATTACTTGTTTTCATAAAATATTAACTCATTAAGCAGAATTCCTAACATAACACAACTAGAGGTAATTTTAGCCAAGGGATATATTCATGAGAATAATAAAATGTTTACATTGTCAGCTATAAAACTGAACAATACACCATACTAATACTCTGGAATAGTATCAAGCAGGTGTACACCTCATGCAATAACTCAGAATTTAGTGGACCCCTGACAATGTCCTTTTAGGACATTGTCACTGGCACCTCAATACACAATAGTCTCAAAGGAGAGTCAGTTAAAATTCATTGTTTGTTTTCCGTGGACAAAAAACTGCCTGGGTTAAAATGTTACACCATGGAGTAAATGGGTTTTTCCATATGGGAGTAACAAGTTACCCCAAGCCCATGTTAACAGTAGGGGTAAGTTGTTACACAAATGCAATTTTATGTTATCTTACTACTCCAATTAGCTTTTTTTAACAGAAGTCAAAATTTGTCTAATATAGCACTATTTGTCTAATATATAACAGTTTTGTGCCACATACAGAGTCCTTCAGCTTCCCCATGGAAGGGGCTGGGATGGGCCTCCTTCTCCAAGATTGCTTGCAGAAACCTCTTTGTTTCCTTAACCTGTTTGACTGGCTTCAAGTTTCCGGTTTCATGCTGCAGGTTCACACCTATTCTTGTATCCAACCCTTCCTTTTGCAAAGATGTACAGATTGCGTGTCCCCACTATTGTGAGCATCCCCAAACTCCTGCAGCAGAAGACTACATGATGGAGCCTGCTTCAACTGTAACCATTTGATTTTACCCTAGATTCCTTACTCTCAGAAAGTCCCTACATGGGTGGCTTCCAGATGGCATCTGGGCCAAGCTACGAGGATTCTGCCAGCTGGGCTCTGTGCTATTGGTCATTGGTTGTCATTGGTGGTCATTAGTTGCTGGTCATGCATATGCGGTACAAACATGCAAGACAAATTCTTATCTCAGTTGTGTGTAGGTTTTTTTGTGTGCATGTTTTTTTGCATGGGATGGTGTGTGTGTGTGTATTGTGACAAATACTGACTTCT
>QEPC01007813.1:41949-53751 GCA_003113815.1 Sphenodon punctatus
AGACACAAAGAGATGAGAAACCTCCTGGGGGAGGAGATTGACCAATCAGGTCCTGGCAGGAGTAGGACAGATAGGATGGGGGAAGGGTTCCCTGATCTGTCTGTCTACTCCTGCTGTTTCTAGCAAACAAACAGGATGAGGTGCTTAGGGGGGATGCAACCAAAGGAATGTATTTCCAACAGCTGACTTGCAGGGAGGTGGCCAGGGTGTGTGCATAGGGGGCTTAAGTCGGCCGGGCGGGCACAGTGCCTGGCCTGGGGGCTGGGGGGGGACTTTCAAGGTAGCAGGGAAAGTGCCTGCTTCCTTGCTCCAGGCTCCAACGTCTCAGATTGCTTGAGACTTGAGGTGCTTGAATCTTGCATCTTGGCCTCGCACTCCAGGGTGTCACTCACACGCATGTGTGCGCCCACCCTGGCGTCCACAACTGCTGTCCTGCAGCAGCCCCCCTACCCATCTCCACTGCTATCCTGCAGCCCCTCTTCCCCCTCCCCCGCTGCTGTCCTGCAGGCTGCAAACCCCCCAACTGTCCTGCCCCCTCATTGCTGTCTTGCAGCCCCTCCCCCCCGCTTCTGTCCTGCCCCCTCATTGCTGTCCTTCAGACCCCAGCCCACCCACACACTGCCCTGCAGCCCCCCCACTGCTGTTCCTGCATTCCCCCCCCTGCTCATACCCAGTAAGCGGTGGGCACAGTGGAATAGGTCCCTGACCAAGAAGTCAAGATGTGTCCCTCTTTTTGTCTCCTGCACCCACCCCATAACCATTTCACGCTATCCCCACCCCATGACCATTTCATTTGTGCCCCTGCCCCCCATATAATCAATTCATGCTGCCCCCTACCCATATCCCAGGGCTGGTCCCAGGCATGTGCCACATGTGCAGTTGCAGATGGCCCCCGCAGCCAGCTAGGGCCCCGCAATTGCCTGGCTGGGGGGCAAGCTGCAGCCAGCTTCTCCCACAATAAGTTCTTCTGCCTCCCCTCCCTGGCTCTGGTCCCCATCCCTTACCTGCCTCTGCTTCCTATTAGTGCTGCTACAGCAGCAGCGGAACCCCAATCGGGCTGGGTGATAAAGCTGTTTGTTTACAAACAACTCCTCCCCATGTGAGTGATCAGAAGGTTATTACCTTGTAAAGAAGGTTCTTCAAGATAGCTCCCAACATTCTCACAACTGGGTTGTGCGCACTCATCCTATTCAAATAATAGACCACATGATGGTCTCGAGCTCATCTAGTATAAAAAGCACTCTTCCCCCTCAGATTGACAGTTCCTTCCAACCCTTTCTAGGAATATAAGAAAAAAATTCCATGCAGGGCTGGAAGCGTGGATGTTGTGAGAATGTTAGGAGCTATCTCAAAGAACCTTGTTTACAAAGTAGCAACCTTCTGTTCTTCGAGTGGGTCCTCACAGGCCATTTTTACATGACTCCACCGACTGGGAGGGTCCATGGGTGCACTGGTGTGTGGGCAGGACATGCACATGGCCTCACACGCATCCCCACTCACCCTCCACTCATCCACACCCACGGAGTAACCACCAATTCCCCTGGTTGCTCCATGCATGGGGACGAGTTGGGGGTGAGTGGGGATGTGTGTTAGGTGAGCACGCATGTACCCACACTCACCATGGTCGCGTGCACCGCGTTGTTCACACGGGGCTCCCCCACCCATGAACACACAGAAATCTGCGTACCAAAGGCCCAGGAGGAATGGTCTAGTACCCCTAGTGAGGAATGGCCTGGTTGTAAGTACTGGTGGTGTAGGCTGGCTGTAAGGGGAGGCTGGAGGCCAGGCCTGCAACACACCAGGCAACTGCCTGGCGACTGCCTGGTCCATTGGCTTATGCTGTGTCTGTGTTCAGCTTTGTATATCTTGCATATTTTGTACACCTGCTTGACTGTTTTGCACAGTGGAGGTGGGGCTTTTCTGGGGGGGCAGGGCTTCACTTGTGGGGGGGTGGGCAGCAGCCTGAGAAGGGCCTTGGGGTGAAAGATTCCTAAATCCGGCCCTGCCAGTAACTGGCTGGCACGTCAACATCCAAAGATGGTTTCTTTAACAGGGGCTGTACCACCGCCTCCTTGAGGCAGTTTGACACCCTACCCTCCCAAAGGGAGGCATTGATCACCCTCACCAGCACCAGCACCAGGGTCTCCCTGGAGGCTTTCACCAATCAAGACAGGCATGGATCTAATTTCCAAAAGGTGGCCCTAGCGGACCCCAGGACACTCACGGCATTAGCTTCCTGAAACTGATCCCACAAAGATGGACCAGACAGGGCATCCATAACCCCAAGTTCTCCTTCCTCTGCATCAATCCCTACTCCGAAATCACGCTGAATAAGAGCGATATTCTCTGCAAAGTGGGTGACAAACTCCTCAGAGCGGGCCTGGCATATCTCCCCCTCCAGGCAGAAGAAGGCTGGACTGGCCAGTCCCCTCACCACCGGGAAGAGCTCTGCCGGGCGTGACTTTGCAGCAGCTATGAGGGCGGCAAAGAATTATGTCACACAAGAGGAGGGGAAAGGGGGGAGTTTAGCAAAGTTGGGACATGTGTGACAACCATGTTTGTTTCCCTGGCTCAGTCATTTAGTATGTGGGTATTTAGGTAGCTACAGACACATTTACTGGCTTTCCTGCTTGTTCTATCTTCCTTCCTTTTTGACCCCATATTCTGATTATTTCCTGTGTCTGTGGTTGTCTTTCCTTTGCTCCCAGGCTCACCTTACTCTCTCTGTATACAGTACAGATGTCTACGGTCATTTTCTAAAGATGCACCCATGCAAGTCCACCCAAGGGATACGTGGGGGAGCATATTGTTTGGATTTGGATGTGTGGGTGCACACTCCTGCAACCGATGCATCCCCAACAAGCCAGGTTGCTCCGTGCTTGTAGATGGGTGGGTGGAGATAGGTGTGCACCTGTCTGTGTCCTCCGCCCACACAGCGGCACTCTACGCACTGCACATAGACTGCCCCCACCAGCAGTCCATTTAAAAACAGCCTATCACACACACCATTTTCCTGCNGGCCAGAGCCTCCACACAAGATGTAGCTGGTGAAAGACTCCCTTTGCCACTCCTCTACCTGGCAATAGAGCCGAAGTCTGGGGTACAACAGGACTCCCAAGCTCCGAACCTGGGAAGCCAGCGGGGGGCGGACCCCCTCAATGAGGGGAGCCATTACCCCTGCCGCCCGACCCACCAACATCACCTCCATCTTATCGGGATTCAGCCTCAGTCTGCTCCGTCGCATTCAGTCAGCCACTGCCTCCAGGCACCGGGAAAGCACCAAGACTGCAGGGCCTGGGTCAGTTGAAAACGAGAGGTATAGCTGGGTGTCATCAGCATATTGGTGGCAACGCGCACCAAACCGTCTCCCAACCTCCCCCAGGGGCTGCATATAGATGTTAAACAATAATGGAGACAAAGTAGAATCTTGCAGTACGCCTGAAGAGAGGTCCCAGGAGCTAGATGTTTCAGCCCCCAACACCACCCGCTGGCTCCTTCCTGAGAGGAATGAGCGGAACCAGCCAAGAACCGTCCTGTCCACCCCCACCCCAGGAACCACAATCATCTCAGCAACCCATGGTCCACTGTATCAAAAGCAGCCGAGAGATCTAACAGGACGGGTAGTGTTGAACACCCTGAATCCCTCTCTCAGTGGAGGTCATCCACCAAGGCCACCAACACAGTCTCGGTGACATACCCGGGGTGAAACCCCTATTGAAAAGGATCTAGAAAACTGATTGCATCCAGGTGACCCCGGAGCTGCTGGGCCACAACCCATTCAATAATATTCCCTAAAAAGGGAAGGTTAGAGACAGGCCGGTAACCAGGGCCGGATTTAGGGAAAGGCCTTAAGGTTCAGGTCTCAGGTGGCATTTTCTGGAGGGGGGAGGTGGCAGCAACACACACCATCCCCCGCCCAGACTGCCCTGCTCTTTTTTTTCTTTTTCTTTTCTTTCTGCACTGCTGCGGGTGTCGCCCTGCCCCTGCAGCAGCAGCAGCTGAAGCCTGGGAGTTCCCCCTCCCCGCCAGCCCTCTCTGACTCCTCCCTCCTCCCCTCCTCTTCCAGCCAGGACTCACTTACTTGAGTCACACGCCAAGAGGAGTGCGACTTGGAATGGAGAGCTGCCAGCACGAGGCAGCACATGGGTGTGAACCAGTCGCCGACAGCAGAGAAAAAAGAAGAAAAGAAAAAAAAACCTGTTCTGAGGCTGCAGGAATGATGAGGTGGTGAGAAGAAACTCTGAGTGTGTGGAGCAAGGGGACCAGGCCGGCCGGGTCTGCTCACCCGTGCTGGATTTAAGGCGGGGATCTGAAACCAACTCGAGGCTTTGCTCTTCAGATTCCAGGTAGGTGACATCGAGGTGGGTCCAGGTGAGACGGGGGAGAGGGGGCTGTGGATGCTCAGTCTCTGGGAGCCCCTGCCCTCTACTAGTGGTGGCTAAGGGATGGGGGTTCCTCTCGGGGTGGGGTCTGGAGGGAGGAGGGAATGACAGTCAGTTGGAGGAAGCACTGGGTTGGGGGGTTGCTGATGTTGGAAATGCAAGGACTGTGAGATCATTGCATCCATTTGCCCAATGCAGAGTTTACAGAGGAGTGTGAGTAGCTAATCATCAATAAGCAGGCAGGAAGCATACTTAAGCTTAAGTAGCTTTATTAGGAAATACATGTAGGATAGGAAAGACCTACAGCTATGCTAAGTCCTAAGACTAGGTGTGTTCAGGAGGGAAGAAGGAAGCTCTCTAAGACACAAAGAGATGAGAAACCTCCTGGGGGAGGNCCTGGCTCCGCCCACTGTCCCCCTGGCTCCGCCCCTAGGCCCGCCGGCCTTACTGCCCCAGTGCCCCTCCAATATCCAAACCCACCAGCCACCACTGCTGCCAAGGCAACACAAGAGGCATCCATCCAAAAGGCTGCATGGATGGTCACTCTAGTCAGATTCCCTGTTCTTGAGGTACCTAGGAGTCCGTAAAGTTTGGGGGAAGTAAAAGGAACTGAAGTCATACAAAGCAGAGAAGACTGCAGAAAATGAAAAAGATGAGAAACAGCTGACGGTAGTTTTGAAACGTGTCAGGGGATTTCTTATTACTATTTTTAAAATTATATTTCTGTGTTTGAAAACTAAAAACATATTCCTCACATATAATCAATGGCGTTCTACATTACTGCTATTACTGTGCGAGGGGTGAGGGGTAATTTGTGTGACATACTTTTGGGAGGAGGGTGACAAACTGTGACAAAGGAGAAAGGATGGATTTTAAATGGCAACAAAGCGGTGACATATTTTATGAACAGCTCATGCATTTGCTCCAAAATGCAGCAAGAATGTGAAATGACACCAAGCAGAAAAGTTAAAGAGGGGATGGGGGGAACGCCAGTGGAGAATGAGTGGTTCTGGTGCTGCTGCCCCAGGCACTTTGCTCAGGTGAAAGATGCTTCCCCCACTGTCTCATGGGGAGATGGAATCCACTCAGTTCTGTAAATTCTGGAAGCTTCTCCCTTCACTGGTAAAGCTCTGGAGGGTTTGCTGGCTTGCTCATTTCTGTGTTTCGTTCAGTAACACTCAGGTAACACGGCTGGGCTGGGCTTGGCTTTTCTCCATGTGGGGCACTGTATCTTTTCTTACTGTTGCTATTTGCACCTTTTCCCTCAAGTGCCTTGGCCAGGACATTTTGAGCATCTTCTTCAACATCATTCAGAAAGCTCCGCAGCAGGTAAAATGTGGTGGCAAAAGAAAGCCCTCCACCTACGAGAGAGCCCAATACTGGCACAAAATCCAAAGCTACTTCGACCACAAACAGGACACCACACACAGACTTGGACAGGAGACTGATGACAAACTCTTTGGTTATGTCACTGGCCATTCGGGACTTTTTAACAACAGATCTCAGCTCATCAACATCTTTGCCAACCTAGTTAGCGAGCCTAGAAAGGGAATCAGAATCTATTCCAAGGACTGTGCAGTAATGTTTCATGCTAAGCACCAGGATGCCAATATCACAAGCAAGAGAGAGACCGGGGACAGGAAGGGCTCCAACAGCACACGACAAAAAGGCCATTTCCCACACATGATTCTGCAGAGCAGCCTTCTTCTCTCTCAGAATCTCTTTTGAGAAGTTCGGCAGAGCCAGCATGAAAACATGTTTCTTCTGCTCATCCAGTTCCTCCGTCAATGTCTCCTTCAGGAGGGAGAAATCGTACTCTTCCAAGTGCTTGCTTGAAAGTAGGAAAACCCGGGGAGAGGACTCACCTGCCTTTCTCAGGTTATTAGTATAATACTCCCTCATCTGCTCCAGAGCTCTCTCCTCACTGAAGTTCTTTTTTTCTTTTTGAGACACCAAGTCAACATCCACTTTGGAGCGCACAAAGTAAAACTTCTTCTTCATGCCCCGAATGGCGTGAGCAAGCTTGACGTCATGCTCCGTGAAGCGCTCCGAGGAGACAATGATGAAGAAGTCATAGAGACTGAAGTGTACCATCCTGAGGTATTCATCTGCTTTAAATGTAGATGTCCCGATTCCTGGCAGGTCCCACACCATTACATTTTTGAACTTAGGATGAAGATATGCCTTTGGTACGGTTGTGGTTTCTATTACCCCAGTCTCAGCTGAGCCATCATCATCATCCCTCAGACCTCGGAGGGCATTGACAAGAGATGATTTTCCAGCACCCGACTCCCCCGTGATGGCGATGTTGAGTGGGGTGTTTTCTAATGATTTCAGGTTCATCTGGAGTTTAGCAGCCACTGTTGCAAGGTCTCCCCATTCAAAAGCAGCCTTCAGTTTCTCAATATCCTCCAGGGAGAGTTTAGCAGCCTTCAGTTTCTCCATGTCCTCTGGGGAGATTTCACAAGCCTTTGGTTTTGAGTTTTTGCCACCCATGACCGTACTTGGTGATTGCTTGTTGCTCTAGGAAAGAAAAGAAATGTTTTAATTAGTAACATTCATCAGGCAAAATCCATCCCACTTGTTCCTTGAGAACTTGCAGTCAGTGGGCTGGGGGATTAGTCTCAGCAATATCAGTTGAAGCTGAATGAATTTTAATAAGGTTTGACACTGGCTGACTTTGCTGTAAACAAGGGGTGGGGAACCTCATACCTAGGATCCAAATGCAGCCCAGGGCTAGTTTTCATTGTGGCCCCATTCAGGCTCCTGGATCTGACCCCTGGATCCAGTTCTTACCCCCAAACAATGAAAGGCTCAGCTCAGGATAAGGAAGCAGAGTTGAGGGCATCCACACAAGGATCAGGAACAGATCCATGATCTGGATCCTCCACTTCTTGAACCCACCCTTTAATCACCCCATCCCAGCTTCTATGCAGCTCTCAGAGCTTGTACTAATTTTCAAAGTGGCCCCTGGGAGGGAAAAGGTTCCCTACACACTGCTGTAAATTAATGGCCAACTTCTGTAGCAAAGAGCTGAACCTCTGGGCCCTTTGACTGACTGAGCGACCGTTTCTAAAGCAAAGACTATTGAAAAGCTCATGATTTCTCATCCAATCAACAAACATTTCAGGGATCTTGCTCCAGATCCCTAAAAACACCTTAGGAATTTGGGTGAAAATCAGAAATCGCTTTTCTGAATGATCCATTGCAATGGGGTGGAATGATCCATTGCAAAGGGGCGTAGCATCCCCACAACGGTGCCTAGGTGGGTGCATGTGCCCCTGGGGAGAGCCAGCATGCAGAGCCATCTCCCTTCTCTCACACACAAACCAGGTGCCCAACACGAGCTGCTGATGCCATGAATTTAGCCTACTGGACTCCGTCTCTTCTGGGTCAGAGCAAGACAATGGGGATAAGCCCATGCCTTATTGGCTATTTGCCCAAGTCCCACCTCCTCCTGCTCCACGTTCTAAGCAAAGCCACCCTGGCAGGGACCTGAGAGGAGAGGGTACAGCCTCTGCTTCTCTCAATTATCACTGCTGCAAAAGACAGGGGAGAAAGGGGCAGGGGAGAAAGGAGAATGAGCCCCTCATCAGAGGAGAGAGAGAGTGAGCATGTTCTTGCACATTATGCTAGGTGTAGTTTCATACTGGAAAGGCCTTTGGTGAGGGAGGTGAATGAAGGGTGGATGAGGAAGATGGGTTTTTTATTTTCTTTTTTTATGCCTCCCTTTTATGTATTTTATATATTTTATGTATATTTTTAAATATTTTAATTTCTGTAAGCCATCTCGAGCTGCCTCGGCAGGAGAGGCGGGATATAAATGGCAAAATAAATAAATATAAATAAATAACGTATTAAAAACCCTATATTTTCTAGTTGCGCATGGCAGCTAGAAAATTAAAGGCAAGACCTCTCTCCATTATAAATGCCAGATTGTAAAGCTCTTATGTTGAAAAAACCACTTGAGCTGCAGTTCTGAAAATTTAACCATGGGGCATATTTGTGGGGACCGTCATATGTGCAAAATGTGAAGAAGATCCAGTCAGAAAATCAAATGTTATAACAATTTAAAAGTTAATTGCTAGTGGTCAAAATTCACCTCATCCCGAGGTTTTGGTGTGATTCATATCTTCTTCCCCCAGGTGAGTTGAGTCCCAAGACTTCACAGACATGGAGCCTGGGATGTTGCTGAAGTGCTGATGGTGCTTGTTGAAGGCAATGAAGAGTAATTCAAGATTTAAAAAATTAGATCTGCTGCATTCAAATGTTAGTTCTGGTGCATCTGCCAACCACTGTTTTGCTAAAAAGCAGCATGAATAAAGCTACGTGACCCTGCTCTGGCAGCCAAGTTGTGAGATTCCTCCGTTCAACACTGGAGTCTGTTGAACAGGGAGATGAACATGGCTAGAGTGACAATGAGAGCTGACTCAGGACCGAACCGTGTTCTTGAATGCTGGAGCCAGACAGGGACTGAACACTTGTTAAAGTTTTCTGCTGCTGGCACCAGCCCCTGTGACTCCCCCTGGGCCAGACAAATAGCTTGTCCAGCACAGGAGGGTAAGACCCAGCTCAGTGGGCGAGTAGGGGGTACGCTCCGGGACAAGCTGGGCAGGCGGGAGGGCAGTGGAGTTACTTTGCCTGGGAGGAGCCTGCTGTTAGGCAGCTTCCTTTGAAACAGGGGTTGGGGGTGGGGTGAGATGCTGGCCTGTGCCCTCCCTCCCCAGGGAAGAGGAGAGGGGAGGCTATGGGAGAGAGCCCCTTGTTTGGGGCAGATACAGAACCACTCAACATCCACTTGGGAAGCTGCTACCTGCCTGCTGCTGCTGGAACAGGTTGAACTCTCTCTTGGGGCAGATTGGCCACGGCCCTCTCCCAAGCTCACACTCCCCAAAAGCCCCTAGTTCCTGTCACTCGCCAGCCCCACTCTACGCCTCTCTCCCATACTCACCTCGCTTTCAGACTCACTCAGACCCCGAGAATCCTCACTGAACGTCTTACTCAGAGGGTGAGGCACAATGGGCTCCCTTAGCCTGCTTGCTGGGACTTGAGTAGCACAGAAAAGAGGGGCTAGAAATCCCCAAGAAGCTAGATTCCCCAGGCTGTCACAGCGCTTACAGCCACCTTAGGTGAGAGAAGTGGTCTGTGTGCGCCCCTTGTTAATTTCATCCCCTTCGCCTCTTGCAGACAGCAGCAAAGTGATCACGTTGCCACCGCTACTGCTGTCGGGACAGGATCAGCCACCCATATAGCCCAGACAATTCATGCTTTGTTTCTCCCGTTACTCGGGGGGTGCTGGCAACACGCAAGAGGCAGCTAGTTTATGCAGCTGGCTCAGCACAGACAAACATGCATCCACACAGACAGACACAGACACGCATACAGACACTGTCAACCAGCTTCTTATTATTACTAATATTGTTAATTATTCATTTGTTGGATCCTTTTTCTAACTGATGGATAAAATGGGCAGGTTCAAACCTGGATCAGCACTAACATTATAGAGATATCTGGAGAGACTGAAATGACCAAATAAATGGAGATTAACATATTATTAGTCTAATGAAAATATATTTAAACTTAAAATATTACGTTTAAATATATTAAATGAAACATATTAAATGAAAATATATTTAAACCTGGCCTGGGGGCCCCTGTTCTGCGGGGCTGAGCCTGCTCTCCTGCCTTGGTGGCCCTTGACCGTGGCCCGGCCTTCAACCGGCCCCCTTGCTGCCTTGGAGAGTGTGTCTGGGGGGCCCCCATGCCCTTCCTCCCCCGTGCGGGGGGGGGGGGCTTTCCATGCCTTTGTCCGGTGCCTCCCCTCGCGCACTGGGTGTACTTCTCCATCGTACCCTGGCTCCATGGCGGGCCATTGTGCAGGTTCCCTCCCTCCCAGACTGGGCCCCACGCCCCGCTTGCTGCTGCCCCTTCTCCTGCGCCCTGGCTCTGCACGCTCCCGCGCTGTACCTGGCCGGTGCCGCTTGTGTCCTCAATAAACACCTGTTGTGCTTCACTGTGCCTTGTGCTGCCTCCTGTCTCCTTGGACTTCTGGGTCCCCCTTCCCCTTGCCTGCTGGGCTCCTGCCCCCTCCCCTTTCTGCTGGGCTGGCCGTGCCGGCCCCTCCCCACCCCCTCCTCCCATGCGTCCAACCGGATGGGGGGGTCCCTGTCCCCCCCTGGCGTGTGCCTCCCTCTGCCCCNCCTGCTGGGCTCCTGCCCCCTCCCCTTTCTGCTGGGCTGGCCGTGTGTGCCTCCCTCTGCCCCCGTGCTCCGCTCCCCTTTGTTGTGTGGGTGTGCTGCTTTGTTTGTGTGTGTGCGCTTCTCGTTTTGAAGTGTGTGAGCCTTCTGTGCAGCCTCTGTTTGTGAGCGCTGCTCACGCTGCAGCTCCCTCCACCCCCTCCCTTTGTGTCTCCCTTCCCTGGGCGGGGCCCTCTGCCGTATTTGCCTTCACACCGGGGTGGGATTCACTGTGGTGAATTTAACCGCGTAACGTCTGAAATCACCCACAGTTCAGGGGTGGTGTGTGTGTGTGTAATGAAAGCAGTTCAGTTTATTAGGATTAGCCTTTGCCATATCCAAAAACATAGTACAAAAGTAATTAAATCCAATGTATATAAAAAATCATAATTGCTCCACCAAGCAATTCTCAGATAAAAATAAATAAAATAAATAAATATAAACAATCACCACAAATGATGATAATACATAATATAATGTATATCAATTCTCTAGCGAATCGCCTCAGGCAGAGAATGACAATTTACAGCCCCTGACTCAGACTATCAGATGATGATGTAGTCTGAAGTCGTATACACTCTAACAAGAGCACAAAGGTAGCTAGGGTTTGCAATGTATTGAACTCATTAGAAGAAAAAAGAAAAACCATATTTTGAACAGGCAAAGCAAATTAGGGATGGGCGAACAGATCGCGGTTCGGGTTCGGCCGTTCGGTTCGGCCACGTTCGGGTCATGTGTTCGTGTTCGGCCGTTCGGGCAGATCGCGTGTTCGTGTTCGGCCGTTCGGTTCGGCCGCATTCATGTCACATGTTCATGTTCGGCCGTTCAGGTGGATCGTGTGTTCGTGTTCGGCCATTCAGTTCGGCCACGGTCGGGTCGCGCGGTCGTGTTTGGCGTTCGGGTGGATCGTGCGTTCGCATTCGGCCGTTCGTCATTCGGCCAGAAATATTGCAAGATCGTGGGAAGCCGGAAATTGCGGCGGAAACCGGAAATTTGTGCGCGTGGTGTGCGAGTGCGGCGAGCGGGTGTGTGTTTGTGTCGGTGGCTGCTTGTTCGTGTGTTTTGGTTGTGATTGTGTTGGTTTGGGCTGTGCTGTGTGTTTGGGTGGGTTGGTGTGTGTTGCGGGTGACTGTTGGTGTGTGGGTTTTGTGGGGGAAAAAAATGAAGAAATCTTTTGCTGGTGG
>QEPC01007814.1:0-12127 GCA_003113815.1 Sphenodon punctatus
CGCATTCCTCGCCACCACCCCCACCTTGAGATCCAGGCAGAGCTGTGGATTGAGGAGCACGCCCAGATTGCGAACCTCGGGAGCCAGCGGAGGGCAAATCCCATCAATGACAGGAGCCACTACATCCACCACCTTACCTACCACCATCACCTCCGTCTTGTCAGGATTCAACTTCAGTCGGCTCACCCTCATCCAGTCCCCTACAGCCAGACTGCTGGGTCTGGGTCGCATGAAAAAGAGATAGAGTTGGGTGACATCAGCATATTGATGACACTGCATCCCATACCGTTTCATGACCGCACCGAGCGGCTGCATATACATGTCGAACAGGAGAGGGGACAGAATGGAACCTTTATCGCCCTTCTCTCCCCACCTCCTCTGTACATAGCCACTGTGCTTTGCTCCTACTTGCCTGAGGAAGGACCTTGTGAGGTTCTAAAGCTTGTACATTTCCACCAACAACACTTGGTCCAATCAAAGATCTCATTCAAGCTATTTTATCTCCACCTCTGTCACTTGGGACCAACATGGCGACCACACTCTCTCTGGATTACAATATTTAAAATACCAAAAGTCGCCTCATTTTTTGCAGCACACTTCTGCCACTCTTGTAGCATGTCGGCCAAAGAGATGACGTATTTTTAAAGTCCCCAAATAAAGCTCAGTTGTGCTGAGCTGTTCCCTCTATCCTGAGTCATCTGGATAAGAGCTGACCCAATCAGGATTTGTCATCAAATAAAACCAGACCAATATCAGTCAGAATACCCAATGACAGCATTGCTTCTACAGCATTGCTTAAGTATTACTTAAGAATATTTGGGTTTGTTTTTTTTAAACATTTATTTGCCGATTTATCTGTTTTCTCAAAACATCTTGCACGCTTCAAACCCACTTTCTTCATGCAGAACAGCCACAGAATATCAAAGGAAAAGGACCGAAATAAATTTGCGTTACAGTTTAAAAGCAACTTCAAACTTTAAAAATCGTTTGTCTTTCTGTGTTGTGCGGCTATTAACATGCTGAGTGGATGTGGGAACTGCGACAAACGGCAACTTTAATAGAGAGTGAGGAAGAAAGCAGTACTAAAACTCAGAAGACATCATCAAAGCTATGAAGCTCAAATTGTGATCTTCACTTCGGGAGAAACATTTGAAACGTAGGTCTCAAGACACAGGCTTAGACACTGATAGAAATAAAATGTACACTTTCCTTCAGGGTCCCGAAAAGCTTTACATGCTTTCTATCCAATTTCCACCCATTTCCTCCTTAGAGATTCAGTGTTGGTAATGGCATTCACCATTTGTTCACCAAAATAAGCTACAGAATATTGCATATCTTTGATGCATTTTCTTTCAAATGTATCATTTATGTGGCCTACCTTATTACAGCCAAGCAACCACCAAGCTACACTAAAGATGGTGTCGACAATTTCCTTTAGAGTGGGGAAAGAATATTTCCTATCTTGGGAAAGTGAGGAAAACTGAAGTTAACTGTTACTTTTCAAGACAGCATGAACTTTCTACATTAGTAGCTGGGGAACAGATCTGCCGCTCTCTTTTGTACGTTCTGTAGAGAACGTACAAAATATACACATAAATCCACCCTAAAGCCCCAACTGCCCACATACATCCCACACTCCCCCGTCTCTCATCTAGGAGAATCCCGCCACACTCCTTCTTCCAACCCCGTGCTTCCCCCTTGCACAGGCGGGGAGAGGGGGAAACACACAGCCATCTCACCAGCCCAACTGCACGCTACCTCCTCACACCCTTCTTCCCTTTCCCCCTAACACCATTAAAAGTGACAAGTTACTACACAAAAACACTTAAGATGGCAAATGCACTTCAAAGTTCTTTTGCTGTCATGTTTAAGGTTCATTCTCCTTCAACAGAAATCTACTTTCAATAGGCCTGTTAGTCCACGCTAGTTTAAAAATAAAAAGATGTTCCCTGCAGTTGTTTAAAACACTGAATCATACGGGCACAGCGGCGGGTGTGTGTGCGCGTGTGTCCATGCGTGAAGCACCCACGCCTGTCCGGTGAGTGGGGGAGATGGGGATCAAATGGGCCAGGATAGGTGCACGCCCCTACCCAGACACTGCCCAGTCCTGCCCCCGTACGGAGCATCCCGGATTTTCCCCTGATGCTCTGTGGATGGGTCACAGTAAAGCACATCCACCCACACCACCTTCACACTCAGGTTGGGGGTATTGGGGGGGGGGGCTATGTTGGCATGTCCCATTTAAAAATGGTCATAGTCAAACTGCTCCAATCTCAATCTAGAAAGGCTGCTAAAATCTTCCATGTTTAAGACGTGGTAGTTTGTTTGTTTTTAAAAAAACTTTTTATTTTTTAAGAAAACAAATGAACGTGAAAGAATGTGTCTTGACCGTATCAAATTTACAAATACATGCTAAAAATTAATTAACGTACGTCTGATCTTTGTCTCGACATACATTATAGTTCTCATCTACTCCTACAATAATCTTAAATTTAAAATTTGCAGCCTCTCTCCTCAAATCCTTCCTTTACGGATTCTGAGTTAAAATCTTAATTCAGCGTCCCATCAAGGATTTATTGCGCTGTTAAATTAGTTTCTGAATTACAATATTAGTAGTAATTTATACCCGTGCAGCACCTGAACTAGTAGAAGCAAACCCCAATGCTCCTGTAAGATCAAGTAGTAAAATTCTCATTTTACAAATGAAAAAAAATGAGCCGTTTGAATGATTTGCTCAAGGTCACACACGGGAGGTTTGTAGCAAGACCTAGAACAAAAAGTAGGTCTCAACTCTTAGTCTTGTGGCAAGACCGCTCTTGCCATTCCTGTGATAAAAAGATAAAATATGGAGAAGTTTCATTCATTGCTAAAATTAATCAGTGTGTCCTAACAACATATACCATAGTTTCCAGATTTAGAAAACAAGCAGGAATATTGTTTGAATAATTTAACTCTTAAAATATACCTGAATAGGATAAGGAATGCCAGGCATCTTTAAGAAAAACGTACACGTGCCCCGTATTGACTGCCCTGTTTTCTAAGAGATTTTGGTTTTTGTTGGCAAAAATCTGTTGTGCCATCTTCTGGTGATAATGTGAAATGATCAAACAGCATATGCACAACTCATTTCCATATATTTCAATCTCAGTGGTCAAAGGATGGTACAAAATACACTCCGTTTAAAAGTCAGTGAAAGGGTTTTAAAAAAAGATAGTGGATCTGATTTAGTATCTTTTTAAAGAGTGACCACCGTCATTGATCTTTTTTTTTTGCCTAGTTATTTTGTATACCTTGTTATTATTGACTATTTCGGTAGCCTCAGCAATACTGTTGTTGTAACTAACATGACATTGCCAGTGGCTGCTATGAGCTCAATGCCTGGTCTTTCCTTCAGGGATCGAGCCTCATTAAGGAGACATTTCATTGACACTGGTTGCGACAGGCTCCCATTACACAGTCCTGCTAACACAAATACCATTTCCCATAAGGGGGAGAGAGGCAGAACCTGAGCAACGACAGCTCGGAACGGCATCACTAATACTCATGTGGCAGCTGAGGTTAAGTTTATCTACCCTCCTGCTGGGAGACATTATATCTTCACTCTGTGCTACCGACTCGGGCTGCGGTCGTACAAGACTTTGCCCACCGTGACTACCTGTTGAGCGAGTTTGTAATCGCACATTTTTAATGTTCCCATGTTTCCTGCTCTGGATTACTGCAAATAGGAACAAATGTCAAACTTTGGTCACCAAGTTAATTGGGGGGAGGGATTCAACACATATTTTACCCACCGCATCCTGTGACCGAGCTTTTCCGTACGATTAAAAACAGAGAAAGGATTTCCACAGACTTGGTGTAACCGGGTGCACACCCTAGCCCCCTTGAGTCTGGATCACCTCTCACCTGGTTGCTTCCCAGGGATCGCCTCCCATCCCCTTCAGTGTCTCCATGAGTTATCCGAAGGCGAACCTCTTGGCTCCCAGCTTCCCGCTAGTCAATTACACCTTTCTCCAGCAGAGACCGCCCACTCTGGCTGAGCTCCATCCCCGTCCTTCGGGGCGGCCTCCCGCTTCTCCGTCAGCTATTCCGCCGTCTCTGGCTCTGCCGCTTCCCACAACCGTGAACTCCATTTCACCAGCTCCAGCTGCCAGCTCCACTCTCCGCAGCTCCTGGTTCCCCCCCGCAGCTGAGTCCTGAGATGAACTGGCCACCCCCTCACCTGGCGGCTACGCCTCTTAAGGGAACCTGCCCTTGCCATGCCTCCGATTCCTTAAAGACCTCCACGTCTCCCTGTTACACTTAGCGTCTCACGTGGATGCAGCCTCACTCTGGACTTTACAAACCCTTTCGTTCCTATGCACTTCAGTTTTCCCCTCTGTGAAGTGGAGCTAAAAATGGCTAGCTAACTTTATGAAGAGCTTGGCGATCCATAGGTGAAAAGCACAGCAAGGACTAGCATCTTCCCTCTAAATTATCTGACGTGGGCTTGAAATTCTTTGGTGGATGGTGGCAGATTGAACGTAGGGAAAGCTTCCAACTGCCTTTCCCCGTACATCCCATCTGGAGCAGCAGACGCAGATGCTTTCGGACTTTCCCTAGATGGTTGAATCAGATGGAGTCAGCACGTTGCTACCCAAAAATTCACTGGTTGCTTTCTCAGTTTCTGCAGAAGCAAAGCTTTGAGTTTAAAATGTTCCTGGACTTCTGTTTGAGTAATAACGAAGTGAGAAATCTAGAGCCAGACCAGTCTGCATTCCTTCCTACTGGCTTTTAACGAAAGCTTGACAAGTGCGATGTCAACATCGCTGAACACGTCACAATGGATCATTTAAACCTAAACCTCCAGCTGTTCTCAGAATCGTAGGCAGCACTCAAGTAGCATACATTTTGTTTTCTCCTCTCTTCCTCCCATACCACATTGCTAGCTCAGAGAAATCAATTATTTCTTCTCCTCAGCACTTCCGGTTTGATTGGAGACCGATAAGAGGAGAGTTGCACCAGGTTAGCAGAATGAAAGCTACGGAGACGCAGTCAAACCGGGGCTCACTCTGAATGTAGGTGGCACTGAAACACTAACTCTCACTTAAGTTTAGTCTATAGCTCCCCTTCCATATCCAGCGTCCCTTTATGTCATCAAAGCCAGCCAGCCAGTGTTCCTTTTCCAAAAGGATGTGCTGGGGTCTAATTCAAGCCACAACTTGCGAATTGTGATGGGGTCAAGGGGGCAACCTCCACTTGCACTCGTGACCCAATCCCCTCTCGCCTCCTAACGTCAATTGCCCCAACCGCTGCACCTTCACTGCTGCACATAATCAATCTCTCCCTCTATACTGGGTCATTTCCATTGGCCTTCAAACACGCTACCGTCTCCCCTATCCTTAAGAAGGCTACTCTTGACCCCCTCTGACCCTTCCAGCTATCACCCCATTTCGTTCCTATTCTTTGCTTCCAAGTTCCTGGAGCAAGCCATCTACACACGCTGTCTGGACTTCCTCTCTTGAAATTCCTCTCTTGACCCGATTGGGCTTCCGCCCTCTCCATTCAATGGAGAGTGCCCTTGCCAAAATAACCAATGACCTTCTCTTAGCTAAATCTAAGTTTAAAAGGCAGAAGGAGATCCTGAAGGAGGAGACACAAAAATGAGCAGTCTATGGGAATAGGAAAGCCTGACAGAAGAGGGTTTCCAGGAGGGATTTGAAGGTTCGGAGCGACAGAGCAGAGTGCATGTGTTCAGAGAGGGAGTTCCAAGCATTTGGGGGGGAGGGGGTGCAGCATAAGAAAAGGGGTGAAGGAGACAGTGTAAAGCAGGAGTGGGGAACTTTTTCCCTCTTTGGGGCCACTTTGGTACAAGCTCCAAGGGCCGCATAGAAGCTGGGGCATGGGTGATTAAAGGGTTCACTCAAGAAAAGGAAAGCCCAGATTATTGATTTGTGGCATGGATCTATCCCCCTTTCCTTGTGTGCAGGCCCTCATCTCTGCTCCCTTACACCCTAGACTCAGTCTTTTCAGTGCTTGGGGGTAGGGGCCGGATCCAGGACATGGAAAAGGGCCATATTAAAAAAAACCGTTTGGTCCCCACCCCTGCTGTAAGGGAACAAGGTACTCTGGGGTAGACAAGGATAGTGGCAGAGGAGGAGTGTAGTTCCTGGGAGGATGACACTGATAAACTCACCATTAGCAGAAACATATGTATAAACCCTAGGTTTGCTAATCTAAGCGACTGAGTCTCTCTCGGGTCCCGGGAAAAAAAACAACACCTCATCGTCCCACAAGCGACAGCTTACCAACACTGGGTTTTGACTATATTGGTGTACGTACAACTGAAAGTCATCTGCATTAGAGGCTTACATCATTTTTAATAGAATTTATTCACTAGGATCTTAAAATGCATTTAGGGAACCTGGGAGAGCTCTTCTCACTGAAAAGCCTGGGGTGAGGCTCAGACACTCCAGTATTATGGTGACGGGATCGTAAAACATCTAGCGCTGGTATCTTAAGAGGAATTTCCAGAGGCAGCGCGGTGGCCATTCAAGGTGACAAGATCTTCCTCCCCCCGCCTGATGACTACAGACATTAACAACTGGTACTGGGCGCGGGGCGTTGGCAGTTGGCCAGCAAGGGGCCATGGAGCAGCTTGTCCTCCCCCCTTGCGGGGGCGGGGCCTGGGGAGGCTTCCTTCCGGGCCGCTCCCCATAACATCGGGGGTGGCCAGAGGCACGTGTCGGAGGCACGGCTCGAAGGGGCACAATCAAAGGGGCCTGACCTTTGGTCATGGCCTTCAGTTGAGCCGGGAGATTGGGGAGGAGGGCTTGTCAATGGGACTAGCTGATGTGAATTCTTTGCTGTTATGGCTTGTGAGAAGGCCTCCCGCTCTCCCCAGTGAGAGAGGGGTTGAGAGAGGGAGGATGTCCCCTGGTGGCAGCAGGGGACAGAAGGATGTATTGTAGAAGGTCCCTGATGTGAACAGGATGGGAATGTTAGGACTGATAATAGCAGAGGACAAATGGAGGGAGCAAGATGTAATTTATTATTATTATTGGCGGGGGTGTCGATTGTGTATTGTTTTTGAAACGCTGGGTCCCCCTGTGTGGGATATAGACCCTAGCGTTCCTGTATTTGTGTGTTACTTTGATTGCTAGGTTCCCCTGCGTGGGAAAAAAATCCCAATTATTGTATTTATTTGCTGTTGTGAGCCGCCTTGAGCCACCTTTGGGCAGGAGAGTGCGGGATACAAATTAAAAATCAAATGAAAATGAAAAAAAAAAAATGTAAGACATTGCCTCCACAGGATAAGAGTTCCACACATCCCAGCAACTGCTTATGCAGCCCTTGGTAGAACTGGAGTTTTATTGTTGGATCATTCTTGGTTTTCTGGAAATTAAGTGGGGGTGGGGGAAACAAATATACTTACCATATTTTTATGACTGCCCACGTGGGCCAGAAAATCCAGTTTCTGCTTCCCACAGCTATTGTAACTATTCCACTTTGCACACACAATAAAAGCCAGGAAAGGTTTCACAACGTGGCATTTGAAATGCACATTAAAAAGCTCATGTTACAATTGCCAGACACCAAAATGTGGGCAGAAACACCACATTTAATTCTAGTGCCCTCTAACTCTGGCAGTTGTGACTTTACATGCAGGAAAGAAACAGACTATAATGCACTGGTAGGTTTGGTTGCACAGCTAAGCATTCAAAAGGCGGCCAACCTAACTCAGAGCAGGCATAACATGTCACCTAAACCAGGGAGCCAATCTATTAGTGCATGCTGTAGTCTGCAAGAAACTATATTGCCCTTAACACAAGGTAAACTTTCTGTCTAATTTCCCCTGGCATGACAGCAGGGCACGGGTGGGTTCAAGTGCTCGGGTTCAGGACCCAGCTGTCTACAGCAAACTCTGAAATCCTGCACCCAAGCCACATACACTCAGCTCCAAGTCACACAATACAGCAGTCACATCAATCTGATGGTTCAGTATGTGCCCAAGAATCAACGGTCCGGCTGGTAACAGTGAAGGAAGAGAAATCCAGGCCTCACCTGCCCTGCAGCACGAGAGACTAAGCAATGAATATTTACCAGAGAATTATCACAACACTGATAAACCAGCATTACGCAGACCCTAAAGGTTTTGGCAATTTACTTAGTATATACAGCAACGATGTGCAAAGAATCAAATTCTTGTGAATATTCCTAAGTATAAAAATGGAGAGAAACCACTTTTCCATTCCCAACTTGAAGCAATTTTTGGCTACATTAATGCCAGAAACATCGTCAGCAGAGGTAAATTATTCCACGCAGTTCAACGTTGGTCACTCAGAACTCACCCGGAGTTGCGCCTCCAGATTAAGGCATTGGTGTTTATAGTACTGCCCATTTCAAAAAGGACATTGACAAATTGGAGTCGTGCATAGGGAGGATTAAGGGGAGATGCAATAGCAGGCCTTCGAATATCAAAAGAGCTGTCCCTAAGCTGGTGAGGAACTGTTCCGCACGGCTACAGAGGGCAGGATTAGGAACTATGGGCTCGAGCTACAGGATAGGTATACCAGTCAGAGCTGTGCAACAGTAGAGCAAGTTGCCTAGGGAGGTCGTAGGCACTCCATCGCTGGGGATTTTCAGAAAAGACTCGGCAGCCATCTGTCAGGGATGTTGTAGTCATTCTGCATCCAAGCAGGGGGTTGGACTAGATGACCCTCAATATCCCTTCCAACGTTGACATTCTACCATTCTTTGAAACACACTCCAGGCAACAAAAATCAGCCTCCTCAATTCATACTGCACCACTGCAAGCCACTATGGTATTTAACCGGTACAAAGGTGGCGATACAGTTTTCCCAGAGTTACGTTAAGAGTAAAATCATGATTTTACAGGATAAACGGCAATCAGCTTTGCATCCCGGGACAATAAGGGAAATCAAACTCCTTAGTCAGCAAGCGGAGAGAGATAAATTATGCCCTCGACCAGTCAATCACATGAGGACAGTGGATACATCAAAGAGCCACATTGGGATGGGAGGGGGTTAAGTGGGGTGAGCAGCATAAATGAATGGAGAGAAAACAAGACAGACTTCTTACCCAAGACTATAAAGCAAGCAATCAACCTGGTGGCCACACTATACAGAATCTAGTTATGAATTTTATTTTATTTTTAAAAGCATACTAAAGGCATCCACTCCTATAGTTCTGTAGCAGGAGTATTGTTAGGAAAGTTACAACATCAGCATCTCCTTACCAATCAATGGGGGTCTGCTTATTAAGTCATGACAAGAGAGAATGTTAAAGAGGACAGGGAAAACTAAGCAGCGTGTACGCGTGCTCCTTCTGCCACCAAGACCTGCTACAATGATAGATGCCACCTGTTCCGTTTTACATGTGCCTCTCATTATATAATGAATCAGCTGCCAGACTGCTAGTTTCTCATGCTTTTTGAAGGAGGGGTATGCTTCCATTCAAGCTTTTATCAGTGGTATTGGGGGGGGCAGAGGGGTTGCTCTCCAAATTTCAAGTAAACACTTTACTATGAGTAAAAATGATTATGGGGAAAAACAACTCATAAATTGCATCTCTCAACAGAGAACGGAAGAAGCCGGGACAGTTTGTGGCTATCCTTTCTGAGCATCATACGAACTTGCAGATATTTATTTATTAGTAAGCATTGCAAGTATCTTTGGAGGGTTGGTTTTCTTATAATCTTGAGAATCTGACTAGCCCATACAGGTGGAGGTTTTTCGTTTAGTCTTTTCCACTGTTAACATTTGAATAAAATTTATTAAAGATAAGTTCTCATCTAAATGGCAGATGAGATTTAACGTGGACAAGTTGAAAGTGATGCACATAGGGAAAAATAACCCAAACTATGAGTACACAATGCTGGGTACTAAGCTAGGAGTTACCACTCAGGAAAAGGTGTGGACAATACACGGAAATCCTCAGCTCAGTGCGCAGCAGCAGTCAAAAAAGCGAACAGAATGTTAGGAGTTATTCGCAAAAGGATAGAGAATAAAACTGAGGATGTCATAATGCCTCTCTACAAATCAATGGTGCAACCGCACCTCAAATATTATGTGCCGTTCTGGTCACCCCCTCTCAAAAAAGACAGTGGAACTAGAAAAGGTACCGAGAAGGGCAACAAGAATGATAAAGGGTATGGAATGGCTTCCGTACAAAGAGAGGCTTGACAAGCTGGGTCTCTTCAGCTTAGAGAAGAGAAGACTGAGAGGGGACATGATAGAGGTCTATAAAATCTTGAGTGGTGTGGAATGAGTAGACAGGGGACGGTTATTTACCCTCTCAAATAGTACTAGAACTAGGGGACACTCCATGAAACTAGATTTAAAACAAATAAAAGGAAGTATTTTTTCACTCAACGCATAATTAACTTATGGAATTTGTTGCCAGAGGACGTTGTCAAGGCCGGTAGTAAAGCTGGGTTTAAAAAAGGACTGGATAAGTTGTTAGAGAATAGGTTCATTAATGGCTATTAACCAAGTAGCTTATGGGATGAACTTACTGTCGGGAGCTGGGAGTGAACAACAGGGAATGGATCGCCCATTGTGACTGTTGGTTCTTGTCCCATGCGATCAAGATTGGCCACTGTCAGAGGACAGGATGCTGGGCTTGATGGACCATTGATCTGACTCAGTATGGCACTAATATTCTTATGATATAAATATATTTTTAGGTGTTTTCTGGATTCCATCTGCCCAATAGGATTTGAATTACCAACACCACTTCACGAGTAAGAGTTTTCATTAGTTTTATCGTTTCATCTTTCTTTTTTTATTCTGGCTATAATCTTTGCCAGTTCACATCTCTCTCCATTTTACAGCTGCTGGTTCATGTCTGATGTGCTTTTTCAATGCCAAGCCACCTTTGTTTCTCAAAATAATGAAGCCCTGCTGAAGATAGTTTTGAAACGCATTAACTACTAATGATGATCAAGTATTTCAGCTTGGCAAACTTATTCTTTTCTCTTATTAGATATGGCCATCAATGATGTTCCAAGTTGTTTTAGCCTAGCTTGTGCAATTTATTTCCTATTTTGATACTTTTCTGAGTGCTTTTTGTTATTTAAATTAAGATTGTTATTAAAACTCCATTTCTATTTATATGCTTTCAATTCAATTTGATTTTATTGTTTTGGCCATTGGCCATAACAAATACAGAGAACAAATTAAAGGATAAACACAGTATCAAAAAATAACATAATTTAAAATAAACTGTAACTATAGCTAACAACAGTTAACAAATATTAACTCTAGAAATACAAAAGGACATTTGGGGTTAGCCTTGCCCTTCCGGGGCCTTAAGGTGACAACTCTTGACCCCTGCAACTAATAGAGTAGGTAAGTAATAAGTGATAAACAAATTGGCAAAAGCTATCGCCATGCTTCACAAACCTTAAAGAGCGGAATTACTTATATGCAAGTTCTATTTATCACAGGCCTTTTTAAAAGTATTTTTTGCTCAAAAGAGACATCTGGCAAAAAAAACACCTCCCTGTTTCACATGATCAATCTCCAAGTTCCCAGGTGGGAGCACTTTGCATTTATGAATACAGTCAGCAACTGCCTCAAACAAAAAACCCAGGGGAGATAAAAACTCTACACAAAACTCACTGAAATGGTTAGCTAAAGAAGTTACTGAAGTAACTAGATATGGATTGTAAAGTACTTTGAACAGCAAAAGTATTATAGAAATTATAAATAATAATAATAAATAAAATTTCAAGATGATACCCAGGAGCTTTTTTAAAAAACAAAACAAAAAACAAACTTAACACAACCTACTACAAGCATGAGAAAGAGTGTCATTGGGGTTTTTTTGTTTCTAACAGATTACAGCAATAAAAACCCAGATGGAGACCAAGAAAAATCAAATCCCAGGATTCACTATTAACATTAATTGGTTTAATTTTCTACAATCTAGGATTATGATGATTAAAAGAAACCAAATAAAATATAATCAATTTTAAACGCTGTGTGAGAGCCAGTACTTTGTGTAGTTTGCTCCAGCTTGGGGGAAAGGGAGGGGGGGGGGTTCTTTCCTCCCCTACAGTCTATAAAGTGATACAGAATTGTGCTTTAGGTCATAAATCATGCTGTCAAGCAAAAGCTGGAGGGTC
>QEPC01007818.1:28139-38373 GCA_003113815.1 Sphenodon punctatus
ACTGTCCCCCTTAATCTAATGGACTGGGGTTCAGTCCCTAAACCAAGTAAAAATTAAAATTACAATATTAATAATTTCATTTGATAAGTTTATTGTTTTGACAATAAGTCATAACAAAGATATACACAGTAAAACAGCACCAAGGAACAGGAACACCAACACTAAATCAGAATCCAAATAAAATGATCAATAGAAACAGCTGCCTGCTGTCCCCAGCTAAAACAACTAAAAATAAAAATTTAACAATTAAAATGAAATAGTTTCTAAAAAACTAAACTTATCAAACTATTTTTAATTACAATTCTAAATGGATGTCCCCCCTGCCTCCTATAAGTATTAATAATGAAAACAGCTGCTCTTCAAGGACTTCATTTCAGGCTGCACGTTTACGTTGCCACCAGCTGCTGCAACACGTCTGGGGGGCTTCTGGAGGGGAGGGGCTCCCTACACCTCCTGATCACCGAACGGCCACCTAACAGCCTGCGCCCTTTGGTCGCAGCCCTTTGGACTGCCGCCCCTGGCAGCTAGGGCACCTCTTACAGGAGAAACAAAGATATTTGGCCTGGAGAAACAAAGATTTTTGTATTAATATTTCAAGATTTTTGTATAAAATATGATTTTATAATTGTTGTTGAAAATGTAAGATTGTATTTTGGAGTGTGAATGGGTAGTTGTCCCCCCAGCCCCCCATATATAGGGTGGCCATATCTCCCCTTTAAAAGAGGACACTTATGAAAAATACATGGTGCAGGGCTGCACTGGAACCAATGTATTTTTCATAAGCATTATAATATATGTGTAGGTATGGCCACTCTACCCATATATTATATTACTTGCTTGTAAGCTGCCCCGAGTCCACTGCTGAGAAGGGCAGGGTAAAAATCTAAAATAAAACAACAATAAAATAATTTAAAATAAAAGAATAATAAAATAAATAAATAATAATAATAATACATAGACCTCTTGGGGATAAATGAGGCCTGCAGCCTGAGCTCTGGGGGCTGCATTCAAATCTGCTGCACAGCCCAAAGCAAGGGGTGATGTACAAATGCTGCATTCCAGGACAGACCCAGAGAGCCCTTCTGACACGGACACAGGGGTGTCATTTAATACTTGGCCTATGCAGACCGTGAAGTCTTTAGGGCAGGGATGGTCTTTTTGTTGTAGGTTTGCACAGTGCCTTATTCAGGAAGGGCCAGGGCCTCTAGGCCAGGGATGAGGAACCTATGATCTGTAGGCCAAATTCAGCTGATGGCTATTTTATATTTGACCCCTTTCCAGTACCTGTATCTGGCTCCTGCTTCCAGTCAGGACTGAAAGAGTGAGCTAAAGGAAAGATAACAGAGAGGAGGGCACACAGTGAAGAATAGAGGAATCCATGGCATAGATTTAGGATTTGGACCCTTCCCTCCTTTCCCCCATCCCGAGCACACTCCTTAATCATGGCATGCCCTCCCTCTACTCCTGCAGAGAGTTTTTGTACTAATTTTGAACGTGGCCTGTGGGAGAGAAAAGCTTCCCCACGCCTGTCATGGCATTAACATAGGACAAACAAATGATAAGTTGCTTGTAGCAGGGATAAATATCCCCACCCCCCGATCCATGCTGGCACTTTTACTCTGCACCCATTCCCTACCTCCACCCCATGCCCACTCTCCACCTGTCTGCTACCGGGAGCAGAGCTGGCACTACCATACAGGCAGCACAGGCAGCCACCTAGGGTGGCAAGTTGAAGGGGGAAGCAAAAACGGCAGCGTGCGCTAGTAAGCTCTGCAGATGGATGGGGGGGTGGGAGAGGCGGAGGACCTGAGGCCACCTAGTGTGGCAAAAATCCTTGTGCTGTTCCTGCGGGGGGGGGGGGGGGGATAAATCAGGTGAATAGTTCTGGACAGTTGAGGGTGAATGTGTTATTTAATCTGTCTGGCTGCTTTGCTGGATGTGCAGTCAATCCTGGTTTATCCTATTAGGTAAGGATCGGCACGTCAGCAGCCATTTGCAGTGCACAACAGTCCAATTTTCATTGGTCTGACACAATCCAGGAGCTAGCTACATATTTCTGAGTGCCATCTACTGATATTCTGTGGGTTAAACTATTTCCCTATTTGCAGACATAGATCATTTCTGTAATACAGCCCTTAGCCTGTTAGCAGAGTTAATAGGTCTCTCATTATGGTTACATCTGAGCTAACTTGTCTATGATTATTTACAGAGTAAATTAATGAGATATATTCAAAATGCAAGTGAGAGCATATTGGGCAATTCAATGGTTGAAAGTGTGTATTCAAACACATCTGGTCATAATTAAAATTTACTATACAATTCCATTTTGCCAAACAGACCAGAATTACTTGCAACTAAATGAATATCATCATGGCTGATTGACATGTATACCATGAAGCATTCAATTCAGGAAGCAAGATTTAAGTTTCCATGCTTCTTGGGGGAAAAGGAGGAGGAGGAAAACAAGGAAGAGGATTAATATTAACTGTGGAGAACTTGTTGCTCTATCCAACAGAAATCAAACAAAATCCAGTATTAATGTGAACCCCTCCCGCCGGGAAATATTTTATCTTCTTCAGCTCCATCTTTTTCCTTGAGTTTGAAGCAGATATAAGGTGGTTACAATATATTTTGTCTGTACACATGATTAGCCAGTTGTGTGGATGGATGGAAAGACTGATATGACATGTCGATAATGGATATATGGATCTAAGGGGATATAATGATGATTGCTATTTTGCTGACATGAAGGTGTGAAACAGACCAGAAGCAAATGTCATTTTGCATTCATGAAGCTTATTTAGATACACAAATGCCTAGATCTTAGGGTAATTTCAGATGTGACAGGCCTCAAGTTCCGCCACACTGAACCCTGAACCGGAATCCGTCTCAGATCCTGGTCTGTGATCAGGCCAGCTGTCCATTAGATGTGCTACCCTGATCTCTGAGGGGGATTGGGGCAGGGTTGGGGCTGCGCCGGGAGGGAGCGGGGCTGCATGGCGCAACGTGCGACTGCTCAGACCCGCCCCCTGCGCTCCCTCAGCCGCCCACCCATGGGGCAATGGGCGAGTGCAGTGGCCAATGAGCCCACTGCACCTGACCCCGTCCTGTCGTTGGGGCCTGATTCTGGGACGGGGCTGTAGAGCAGACGTGCAGTGCCACCATTGCCAGTCCCATCCTGGATTGTGGCCACTCTAAACATGGTTCTCGACTGGAGGTTCTCAACCATGGTTGAGAACCATGGTCAAGCTTGATCCTGGCCATGGATTCACCATGGTGAACATCTGGCTAGGACCAAACAGACCTTCCCAGAAATGCCACCACCACAGGGGAATCACTGTGATGAAAGGCATTTTCATAACGTCTGAAATTACCCTTAGATCCTCTTCTGTCCTGGATCCAGAATTTACTTGAGATGATCTGCAGACAGGTAGCAGGTTAGAATAAGTAACGATGCAAGTACCCCAAAGCCCATCATGCTTTCCCACATACACAAGTCTACTACTGATCAAAAATAGAACTCTCCAAAGGGTAGTGTTGGAAATCCCATTTTTTTTCTGAGACAATAACTCATTTGCATTGACTGAAGAGGTTCAGGTGGCTTGGCATAAAATCTGCTTTTATTTACCCAAACTGTCATAGAAATGTTTAGCTTGTCCAATATGATTAGAAACAAACTTAAATGTGCCCACATTTACAACTACGATTAATTGAGATGGGCAAAAAACTAAATCATGCAAATACCAATATAGGGTGAAAACAGACATGACACTAACCACCTTTTAACCACCTTGGTGGTTATTTATGCATATTGCAGGGCTGTATTGGTGCCCTATGTAGCCCTGAAACATGCATAAATGACAACCAAGGGTGGTTAGCGTCATGTCTGTTTTCACCCATAGTTGAAAAATAGCAATTTTATCCATCTCAAAAATATTCAAGGTAATCTGATCTCCACTCAAAATGTTTGCACTTTCTGTAATTTTTTGTTGTAATATTTTTCAAACATTTCCCATTTTACTGTTCACAAATCCCCTCCTTTATATTTTTTGTGAAGTTTTACATTTATGTGATTTTTTTTTTCACTTTCTTTTTCACTTTTACCCCACTTTTTGTGATTGTTTTCCTCTTTAAGTTCTGTGAAAATGGAAGATATTCATGAAGGTTAAACATATAACTTTTTTTTTTTTTTACTTTTAAAAAATATGGAGAAATTAAAAAGGAAATTGATAATTTTATTTCAAACACTGCACAATGGAAATTCTGGTCATAATTTTGAATTTCTCCATTAGGAAATAATTTAATCTTTCTGTAATTGTTTTATTTTGCAAAAAATGACAGAAAAAAATTCTGATACACAAGGGAGTTGAAATGATAAGAAGAAAATGTGGAAATCTAAGAAGGTATTTGGCATGGACAAACAGCTGGGAATATATTTTAAGGATATATATTTTAATTTAGCCTCTTAAATTCTTGTTTATGCTACCTCTCAACAAGAGGCGCCCGATGGCCGTTGATGATGTAGGTGCTGATAAGAGCACTTAAGGGACAAGTGTGCTCTTTTGATATCGCCTTTCCAGTCACTTTGGAGGCACTCAGATCTGAGGCTCCCACCTGGGGGTTAGGTTCCAGTAGCTATAGCATTTTCCTGGTAACAACACTTGCGTGGGCAGTCATTTGACACACAAATAAATATTCATCCTATGCAAAGCGTGTGCCTCCAAAGGATATACAACAGGGAATCATTATGGCCTTGGTGATCAGAGCAAAGGGCTTGGAGTCTTCAGGAGCCTGGGTGCTTGTCTAATCTCAATGAGAGCATTGTGCAACCATGGGCAAGTCATTTTATGTGCAGGTATCTTCAAAAACCCAGATAAAGGACACATTGCATTTTGGGCCTATTCAAACTATCCAACACATAAAGGCTTCTTTCTTACAGATCTGCATGCACTGATTGCCTAGCTGCATCTCACACAACAGGAACTACCTACCTTCACTAATTATAAGGCTTCTGTTACTATAGGATATAGGTGTCCATGCGCGACTACGGGTGTGCAATTTGTTTCGTTACGTATAGTTACTAAAACCAACGGAGCACTGTTTTAGTAACTAAAGTCACAAAAATGAATGAATAAGCAAACAACATTGGTTTGCTTTCATTCATTTTTGCTTAAAAATTAAAAAAAAGTTTTTGTTTTTTTAAATTACTGTACATGTAATAATGGCCGCCTGACAGTTCTGCGCATGCACACCCTTTTTGAAAATGGCAGAGGCAGCATTGCTGCCATTTTTGAAAAGGACAGCCAATCTGCCTATGTGCAGTGGCCATTTTTGAAAAGGGCAGCCAAACTGCACATGCACAGTGGTGCACTGGCTTACGCCACCATTTTTGAAAAAGGGTCTGCGTGTACAAATGGTCCAGCAACCATGTTGTGAATGCGTCTTGGTTTTAATTTTTTTNTGAGGGGGATTGGGGCAGGGTTGGGGCTGCGCCGGGAGGGAGCGGGGCTGCATGGCGCAACGTGCGACTGCTCAGACCCGCCCCCTGCGCTCCCTCAGCCGCCCACCCATGGGGCAATGGGCGAGTGCAGTGGCCAATGAGCCCACTGCACCTGACCCCGTCCTGTCGTTGGGGCCTGATTCTGGGACGGGGCTGTAGAGCAGACGTGCAGTGCCACCATTGCCAGTCCCATCCTGGATTGTGGCCACTCTAAACATGGTTCTCGACTGGAGGTTCTCAACCATGGTTGAGAACCATGGTCAAGCTTGATCCTGGCCATGGATTCACCATGGTGAACATCTGGCTAGGACCAAACAGACCTTCCCAGAAATGCCACCACCACAGGGGAATCACTGTGATGAAAGGCATTTTCATAACGTCTGAAATTACCCTTAGATCCTCTTCTGTCCTGGATCCAGAATTTACTTGAGATGATCTGCAGACAGGTAGCAGGTTAGAATAAGTAACGATGCAAGTACCCCAAAGCCCATCATGCTTTCCCACATACACAAGTCTACTACTGATCAAAAATAGAACTCTCCAAAGGGTAGTGTTGGAAATCCCATTTTTTTTCTGAGACAATAACTCATTTGCATTGACTGAAGAGGTTCAGGTGGCTTGGCATAAAATCTGCTTTTATTTACCCAAACTGTCATAGAAATGTTTAGCTTGTCCAATATGATTAGAAACAAACTTAAATGTGCCCACATTTACAACTACGATTAATTGAGATGGGCAAAAAACTAAATCATGCAAATACCAATATAGGGTGAAAACAGACATGACACTAACCACCTTTTAACCACCTTGGTGGTTATTTATGCATATTGCAGGGCTGTATTGGTGCCCTATGTAGCCCTGAAACATGCATAAATGACAACCAAGGGTGGTTAGCGTCATGTCTGTTTTCACCCATAGTTGAAAAATAGCAATTTTATCCATCTCAAAAATATTCAAGGTAATCTGATCTCCACTCAAAATGTTTGCACTTTCTGTAATTTTTTGTTGTAATATTTTTCAAACATTTCCCATTTTACTGTTCACAAATCCCCTCCTTTATATTTTTTGTGAAGTTTTACATTTATGTGATTTTTTTTTTCACTTTCTTCTTCACTTTTACCCCACTTTTTGTGATTGTTTTCCTCTTTAAGTTCTGTGAAAATGGAAGATATTCATGAAGGTTAAACATATAACTTTTTTTTTTTTTTACTTTTAAAAAATATGGAGAAATTAAAAAGAAAATTGATAATTTTATTTCAAACACTGCACAATGGAAATTCTGGTCATAATTTTGAATTTCTCCATTAGGAAATAATTTAATCTTTCTGTAATTGTTTTATTTTGCAAAAAATGACAGAAAAAAATTCTGATACACAAGGGAGTTGAAATGATAAGAAGAAAATGTGGAAATCTAAGAAGGTATTTGGCATGGACAAACAGCTGGGAATATATTTCAAGGATATATATTTTAATTTAGCCTCTTAAATTCTTGTTTATGCTACCTCTCAACAAGAGGCGCCCGATGGCCGTTGATGATGTAGGTGCTGATAAGAGCACTTAAGGGACAAGTGTGCTCTTTTGATATCGCCTTTCCAGTCACTTTGGAGGCACTCAGATCTGAGGCTCCCACCTGGGGGTTAGGTTCCAGTAGCTATAGCATTTTCCTGGTAACAACACTTGCGTGGGCAGTCATTTGACACACAAATAAATATTCATCCTATGCAAAGCGTGTGCCTCCAAAGGATATACAACAGGGAATCATTATGGCCTTGGTGATCAGAGCAAAGGGCTTGGAGTCTTCAGGAGCCTGGGTGCTTGTCTAATCTCAATGAGAGCATTGTGCAACCATGGGCAAGTCATTTTATGTGCAGGTATCTTCAAAAACCCAGATAAAGGACACATTGCATTTTGGGCCTATTCAAACTATCCAACACATAAAGGCTTCTTTCTTACAGATCTGCATGCACTGATTGCCTAGCTGCATCTCACACAACAGGAACTACCTACCTTCACTAATTATAAGGCTTCTGTTACTATAGGATATAGGTGTCCATGCGCGACTACGGGTGTGCAATTCGTTTCGTTACGTATAGTTACTAAAACCAACGGAGCACTGTTTTAGTAACTAAAGTCACAAAAATGAATGAATAAGCAAACAACATTGGTTTGCTTTCATTCATTTTTGCTTAAAAATTAAAAAAAAGTTTTTGTTTTTTTAAATTACTGTACATGTAATAATGGCCGCCTGACAGTTCTGCGCATGCACACCCTTTTTGAAAATGGCAGAGGCAGCATTGCTGCCATTTTTGAAAAGGACAGCCAATCTGCCTATGTGCAGTGGCCATTTTTGAAAAGGGCAGCCAAACTGCACATGCACAGTGGTGCACTGGCTTACGCCACCATTTTTGAAAAAGGGTCTGCGTGTACAAATGGTCCAGCAACCATGTTGTGAATGCGTCTTGGTTTTAATTTTTTTTAATTTTATAATATTTTTTTAAAATAAAAAGCGTCCCCAAACCCCGAAAACAAACAGGTTTTCAATGAAAACCCCCAAACAGATGTTTTTTGTTAAATGAAAGCAAAATGAAAACTAATTTGGTGCCTTCTACACACCCCTACATGCAGCTTTTGGGCACTGGCAGTTCAAGTATGACCAGGGCTCGCCCTAGGCCCCAGGCTGTTCTATCGGTCCTGTGTCTTATTTTGTTGCACCCATTTCTCAGCAGCTGAATACAGTGGCTCCTCAGAATCATAATATCCAGGACTGCAGAGAACCAATTATGCCAGCCAGTCGGGAAGCAGAAGTGTTTGTGTTCGCATGCATGCATGCGTGTATGTCATGTGGCTCTCAGCCATATGAAGACAATTATAGAAAATTAAAGAATCAAAAACACTTTGGTTTTAGAGAGAAGTTAAGACTCTTACAAAATCAGCCGTGTGCCAAAAAGCTCTATGCACCCACTACAGCTGCAGTGGGTAACACATTTGCCCCATTAAAAAATCTCATGAGATAACTTGTAAAAAACAAAACAAAAACAAACAAAAAAGAATGGCTGCCGGGCAATTCTGCGCATGTGCTGCCCTTTTCCAAAATGACACCAGCAGCATTGCCACCATTTTGGAAAAGGGCAGTTGGTCAGCGCATGCAAAAATGACTGCTGCATATGCGCTGAACAGCTGCCTTTTCCAAAACGGCGGCGATGTTGCCAGCACCATTTTGGAAAAGGGCTGTACATGTGCAGAATGGCTGAAGTGGCAAGTTTGCATATGCACAGTTCCCCTTCCCCTCCCCTCCCCTTATGTTTCTTGCTGAGAATGCAGCCACGGCACTGCTGGTTCTCGGCGTCTTCTCGTTTGTGAGAACGAGCCAAGAAATGTGATTCACATTGAGAAACAGGAGAATTAAGAGTTTGAGCTTTAGCCCTGGATGAGGCGAGTCAGGCTGGAGAGTTGTATTGCTTGTTGGGTTGTGTTCGTGTACCAGTTGGTGCTTGAATGAAATTGGGGGGAGCTAGGCACCCTGGATTCGACTGGGTGCCCGATTTGCTGGATACCCAGTTGCAGCTCTAACCCACACTTTGCTTTGGACTTTCAGCCTGAATCCTCTTCCTCTGCAGGTTGGGGGCAACACTGAAGCTGGGGTCAGCAAATTCTTCCCCACCTCAATATTTTGGACTTAATCCCCATCTTTCCTCTAGAACTGTAATTTCTCCTTCATTTATAGATCCCCTCTCAGCCAGGAACTGTCCCCAGACCTTGTCCCTGAAAGGACATCATCCATCTCTCAGCCTTCTCCCTCCACTACGTACTCCCTGAGCAACTGGGTGCCCCCTCTCTATAAACACACTGCTCTCCACCCCTGGCTGACTCTGAGCCTTGACCCCTCATATACAGCCTCTAAACATCTGCCTGTCATTTGCCCATACACACTACTTCAAACCCCTGCCTTCCCCCAGTCTTGTGCCAGTATATATCCCTTACCCATCAACCTTGTTCCCCTCATATACATGCCCATAGAACTTGGATGTCTCATTGACCCCAACTTAATTGAAAGCACATATGAAATATATATAAACACACACACATGCACATTCAGCATATGGATTCAGCATATTATATATACACATCACCCTTCTCTCTCCATATATACCTCCCATCACCTCTCTATACACACTCTCTATACACCCTCTCTCTATACACCCTCTCTATACAAACACTGTTCCCCAACCATGGCTTCCCCCTGACTTCTCTGTGAATATATATCAATCCCTTCTCAGGCTTGTCCTCCAATATACACCGCTCTCAGCACAGTGGCGGTGCGCCCCCTAGGGTATCAGGGGAAATGCCCCCCCAGACACTGGGGCCCCAGGAGTCGCATGACCCGACCACCTCCGGGGGAAAAAAAAAGTTGTGTCGGCCCGAGCCTGGGCTCATGTGCGGAGCCAGCTTGAAGAACCTTGTTTGAAGTAGCAACCTTCAGAGGATTTCCTAAGGCTTCCCCTGAAGGTTTCATAAGGAAGCCTTCAGGGTCAAAAGGGAGGTGTTTTCTTCCTTTATGCGGAATGGGCAGCTAGAAGCACCGTCCATTCCATATAAAGGGACCCCGCAATGAAATAGTGCCAGCAGGGGGCACTATTTCATTATGGGGGCCGGGCAGGGGGAAACTCCATACCTGGTCGCCCAATACAGGTGCCTGGGTATGGAGGGGGGAGGGAGGCTGGGAGCTGCCGCACA
>QEPC01007818.1:51343-66329 GCA_003113815.1 Sphenodon punctatus
TTTTTTTTTACACCTTTGCTAAGTCTTTCTTTTAGGTTGGTTGTTCTGATTTGCTTGTATTTTAAATGCAAAAGTTGTTTATCTGTATAATTAGTGTGAATTTGATTGCATATTTATTTTGAATCTGGATGATTATTTTGACTGCATATTCTCTCCAATTCTCTCAGTTCTTGTTTGCAAAAGAGTTGCACATTTTCAAATGGATTATACACACATCTTCTCTGTCAGCACACCTCATCTGTTATTACCAGGAAGCCATGTTTACTGTGTTTTCCCCATGGGGAAAATGCAGTGAACACAGGTCCCTGGTTATGTTGGACCAGAATAGTTTATTGCAGAAACAACATCTAACCTGCTAGCTGGTGCTAGAAGGAGGAGGTGAGAGTTTTGTGTTATTATTTAACGTTTATAACGTGGAATCACCTAGAATCCATTACCAGAGTGTCCTGATTGTGGTAGGGACGGTACAGGCAGTTAATAAATTATAATGGCTTGCCCACAAAGAGTTTACAATCAAAACTCCCTGACCCATAGACCAAATCTGTACCATGGCTGCTTTGTATTTGGCCCCTTTTCATTTGGCCCATGAATCGAGTCCCTACTTGGTCTCAAACACTAAAAGCGTGAGCCCAGGGGAAGAGAGTGCAATATGAGGGCATGCACCCAAGGGTAGGGGATAGATTCATGACATGGATTCATGATCTAGATCAACCTGTTTCTTCCCCCATCCCATCCTGAGCATACCCCTTAAATCCCCCTGCTCCTAACTCCGATCTAGTCTGTAGACCTTGTACTAATTCTATAATTAAAAAGCAACCTTTCAGTTTCAGAAATGAGTCAAGGCCCTTGCAAATCCAGTCTCCATGCAAAAGCATGGAAACTGCAAGTTAAGTCCATGGCCTTAATTTGTACACCATGGTAGCAGCAAAGACAATGTACACTATCAAATTCTTCTCCCTTACAACGTAGGGTCCATACATCTACACTTAGCCTTGGTGTTTAATTCACAATCCTTTTCCCTTTCCAGGTTGGCAGCAACACTGAAGCTAGAAAAGAGGAGTGGGTCAAGGGGCAGCTTTTATAGAGAGAGAACAGGACAGCCTTAATTTCACCTTCCCCACCCCCATCCCACCCCACACACCCTCTCCTCCCAAACACTCCACCCCACGCCTCCCAAAACACACCACACATACACCCGTTCCCCTCCTCGCAACCCCTCTGCACGCACCTCCCTCCTCCCCTCCACACACCCTACCTTTTCCACACAAACACCCTCCCCACTTCTCCCTCTCCCCCCCACAAAAGTTCTTCTCTGTTGGCTTCTTCCCACATGCCAACAGCAGATCGGTGCTAGTGTAGGACCAGGACCCAACAGGGGAGGGTTGTTTAGGAAAGCCTCCCCACCATGTGGCAAACAGGAACTGCGCAGGTCTGCCCTGATGCCCCCAAATCCCAAGGGACATACTGCCTCCCCATAGCCCCTGTGTGCTGTGCAGTGGTGAGGCTCTTTTCTTCTTCCAGTGACTCTGTAATTCTCACAACTGGGTTGCACGTATGTGTGCAACCCAGTTATGTGAATGTATGGAGTCATCTTGAAAAACATTGGTTACCAAAAAGAGAAGGTTGCTTCCTGGTAACCAAGGTTCTTCGAGATGGCTCCATAAATTATCACAACTGTGAAGAGCACATGCGCAACCCAGATGTGAGAATGTATGTTAGGGCTGAAACAGAAAGCCATTGTGGTAGCTTTTTTCAATGGAAAAAGCTCTTCTGTAATAAGTGGCACGGTGCGATAGAGACGTCCATTCTGGTATGTTCATTCAGCTACTTCCACCAGCTACAAAAATAGCAGAACAATGTTTGTTCCGACAGTTTCAATCATCCACAATTTCCATCGGCACTGAGAAGTAGCTGAACAATGTTTTCCCAACAGTTTCTGAATTAGCTGAATGCCTGCAGAAAAGCTGCAGAAAGTCACGGGCAATTCCAAAATGGCAGAATTAATTAGTGGAGTAGAAAAAGGAATTGCCGCTTCAGCCCTAGCCATTACCAAGAACCAGCACTCTCCTGTCAGCTCACCAGCATTCATTTTTGTTGTGGATAGGCCTGAAATGAGATCAGGTTTCGATAGGAAATACCAACCTTTCGGGAGCAAGGAGGAAGTCTACCAACATTCTCAACTTTTTCCATAATTTCCTGCTATTTTGATAATTTCCAGTAATCCTCAGTAATTTTCAATATTACTGATAATACCAGAAATTACCAAGGAAATACCAATAATACTGCAAAATTAATGAAAATTACCAAAATGGTGAAAAATCACAGAAAATGTCAAGAATGCCAGTAGATTTCCTCCTCTTGCAAATGAAGGTGAAAGCTGTTTCCATTGGAAACAGTCCTCAGAGATTTTTTACAGCCCTTTTCACACAGACTCTCTAACACTGATGAAATGGATGTTGCATTCTATTATACATGTTGTAGGTCACCCATAGAGTACACCTGCAGCCCTGCAACATGTATATTAAAATGTAACACCCATTTGATCAGTGTTAGAGTATCTGTATGAAAAGGGCCTATTTTAGCTCTAGGTGCGGATGTTTTTCGGATAGCTATCTGAAACTATAAATAATATATGCAAATGCAAAATCCAATATTTGTATCAGCTCTTCCCACAGCACTAACCAAATAACTATCAAAGTACTTATACTGTAGGCTTTTTTCCTTATCTAATTAAAATTCATTTCAATAGAGAAGATGCATTTTTTAATCTTAGAGGTAAAGTAATAGGCTGACATCCTAAACATATTTACTCATGAGTAACTGACATTGAAACTAATAGAACTTTATTCATTAGTGTGTTTAGGATTGCAGCCACAGGCAGTATCACCATCAGATGCTCTTGTCTAAACTATATAGAAGAGGTGGGGAATCTTTTCCCTCCAAAGGACCACTCTGAAAATTAGTACAGGGGCCACGTAGTAGTGGAAGAGGAGTTTCCAGAATAGGGCTGAAACTTGCTCCCTATTTTTTTCCTCGATTCTCGACAAGAATCATGGTTCTTGACTTGGTTTTAGTAAGAATTGATAATTGAGAAAACCCCCAGTTCTCAACACTTTCTCAGTCAAGAATTTGTCTCCATTTTCTGTTTAACATTTGCTGTGATTACTGTTTATCCCACGTCTATCTCATTGTTCTGTAAAGCTCCAGGTACACAGCTGGCGCTATACAAATGCTAATGCTAATACTACTACTAATAATAATTACTACTGGTAATAATAATTTACCATGTCCCATATATTTATTTACCATGTGCCACTTGCGGTGTACCACATTCAGTCTGATAATACGCATGCACAAAATGGCTGCCCTTCTCTGCAATGGCGGCGCCGGCGATGCCACTGATGCCATCTTGGAAGAGGTCTGGACATACACAGAACAGCTGCGGTTTCCATTTTGCACATTTGCATTACCGGGTCAAAGTGCACAATAATTGGTACATGGTAAATTGGTGTAAAGTACAGTATAAATCACAGTAAACTGTAAATAATGGTAAATTGAGAACAATTCACAACTTGATAGCAAACTATTACTGAGATTGTCCTGATATCTCGGTAACAATTCTTGATTCTTGCGAGGTTTTTGCAAGAAACAAAATTGATTTCTGTTTCAGCCCTATGATCAGGCCAGAATGATCATGGATCTGTGACAGTGATCTGTTATCTGTTCCTTATCCTTGTTTGTGTGCCCTCATCTCTGTTCCCTTACTCTGAGCTCAATTTTTCAGTATTTGTAGGAACTAGATCAAGAGGCAAGATCCAGGAGCTGGAAGGAAACCACATAGAAAATTGCTGCGGGTCACAATTGGCTGCTGGGCCTGATGCTATATCATGGATGATGTATGAAAAAGAAATTATAACTCACTGCATAGTGCACTTTTACAAGAAACTGTGCACAATCAATTTTTACCTATCATACAATAAATTTTACTGACGCAGGCAAAGTGCTAGATAAAGGAGATGACAGAAGAAAGAAAATGCACACCATACTTTCCTCAAGACTCAACTATTGCAAGTCACACTGCCTAGGTAATGTCACATGACCATTACCAAATGGACAGTACACAGCTGCATGCCCCATTAGCAACTACCTTCTCATTAACCACTAAGACTGCAACAAGCACATCATACCTGTGCTTTGTTAACTTCCCATTTGCTTCATAGAAGAGTTTGACGTCCTGGGCCTAATCTACAAGGCATTTAATGGACTGGAACCAAACCACCTCAGAGTTTACCTTACCCTCCATGATCCTGAAACACAAAAATGCTCCACAGGGATAATACAGCCAGACATGCCCAGAGTTCCACCATCAGGAACTGAGCAGAGAGTATTGTCAGCAGCAGGAAAGCTCCTACGAATGCAGTGACTAGTGAAAAGAAATCTGATCATGATCAGAACATGGGGTAGCACACAGCTCTTCAATATAGCTTGTCTGGCTGCTTTAAAAAAAACAAAAAAAACCTACACAAAAAGAATGTGTTTTTTCCACAAGCATGTCTAAGAGGCAAGAACCTCCTAACTCACTTTAACCTTCTCTGTGTTCCCAAGAGCAGGAGAGTGAATGTAAAAACAAAGAGGAGATACAAAGAAGAGCAAACAGAAATTTTTGTTGCTATTCCTAGTTGCTTTGGTAGTTAACAACATAAGTAGTGCCATACTGGGACAGATAGATGGTCTATCGAGCCTGGCATCCTGTCTCTGATAGTGCCCATTTCCAATCACTTTGGAGAAGTGCCCAATAGGTCATAATGGAGTGGTCGATTCCCTGCTGTTCACTTCCAGCTCCCAACAATGAAAGGTTACACCCCCCAACCTACTTGGCTAGTAGCCATTAATGGACCTGTCCTCAAAGAACTTATTTATTTATTTCACTTTTACCCCACCTCTCTTGCCCAGCAGTGACTTGGGGTGGCTTACAAACATGTAAAACAACATTAAAATGCAATAATAATATAAATATACATTATAAATAAGAGCAACCAGTTCTGTATGAGAAAGCTATAAATACCTAACTCCCCCACAAACCCATCCCTGCCTCCCTCCTCCCCCCTCTCCAAATGCCTGACAGTAGAGCCAGGTTTACACTGCTGGCAGAAGGAGAGAAGATTAGGACTGAGATGGATCTCCACTGGGAGAGCATTCCACAGCAATGGTGCGGCCACCGAGAACACCCACCTGTCCATATGGACCCGCCTATAATGTAGGACCTTCAGGAAGGTGCTCCTGGATGACTGCAGGGGCCTCCCAGGGAGTGAGGTGATCCATCAGATAAGTGGGATCCAAGCCTTGTACAACTTTATAAGTAAAAACCAGCACCTTGAATTAGGTCTGGAAGACAATAGGAAGCCAGTGCAATGCCTGGAGCACAGGTGTTATATGCTCCCTGTGGCCCATCCCCATCAGAATGCAGGCCACTGAATTTTGCATTAACTGCAGCTTCTGGACCATCACTAAGGGCAGCCCCACATAGAGCACATTGCAGTAGCCTAGCCTTGAGGTGACAAATGCATGGATAACGGTGGCGAGACTGGAGTCCGCGACATACAGGCAGAACCTCTTCACCAGCCGTAACTGGTGGTAGGCACCCCTAGACACAACCAACACCTGCAAATCCAGGCACAGCTGTGCATCCAGGGGCACCCCCTGGCTCCACACAGATGGAACCAATTGAGGAAGGACCCCCCTAATACAGGGGGTGTTCCGCTCCCTCAGACCCCACCCACCATCACAACCTCTGTCTTGTCGGGATTGAGTTCAATTGGCTCGACCTCATCTAAACCCCCACAGCAGTGATGCACCAGGATAGCAATGAGGCCACTAGGTCTGAGTCAATTGAAAACAATAAATACAGCTGGGTGTCATCCGCATATTGATGACAGTGGACTCCGCAGCTGTGTATAACTTCCCTCAGTGCTTCATATACACACTGAATAAGAGAGGGGACAGAATGGAACCCTGCGGGACCCCACAAGACAAAACTTCAGGGGACGATGAACAGTCCCCTAGTATCGTCCACTTAGATCTATCCACCAAGTTTGAACGGAACCACTACAAGACAGTACCATCCACTACGGTCAGGTCTGTTAGATGAGTCACCAGCATCTCATGATTCATGGTATCGAAGGCTGAAGATAGATCCAATAGGACCAACAGGGTCGTACAACCCCGGTCCAACCCTCCTCCTCACACACCGAGCCATGATCCCAAGAGACTTGCGTGGTGTGTGAGGAGGAGGGTGCGGATCGGGAGGCTCAGGGTGACTCATCATCACACCCCATCCTTCTTGGAGTAGCGCAAGAGGGTGAAGGAGGGGGGCCCTGAGTGTGAGGAGGAGAGTGGGGTTCCGGGGAGGCTAGGGGTTTCCACCTCAGACTCTTGGGAGGACCAGCACACACTGGAGTGGAGTGCCCCAGCACAGGGTCTTTTCCACCCATTCACACACCCCCCAATCCCATATACAAACACTGGAGTGGATTGCTCCAGCAAGGTCTTTTCCACCCCATCAGCCCCCCATCCCATATACACACTGGAGTGGATTGCCCCAGCAAGGCCTTTTCCACCCCATCATCCCCCCTCCCACAAAACCTTGCCCATCCCCACCCCCAGGAAAAGGTGCAGAGGGCATTGGGAGGGCAGAATCTCTTCTTGGGGGCAGGGGTGGGCCCACAATCTAACTCTGCCTCTCACACCTGATCTCTAGCCATCTGATGGGTCCAGAGTACACTACCACTGCACCGCCAGACATGATGGGACTGCAGGCAAATGTATTCTGCAATAAAAAATGATGCATCAACCTGCAGCCCTTCTGTGTCTGAGTGTCACTGTCTAGAAGCCTCCAGAACCCCATCTGTAAGAACCTGGCAGAAGAGATGATGGAAAACAACGGAGTTCCCTTTCCCTTGTTCCCCACTGAAACCCATCTTCCCCTTCCTCTTCTCATGCACCCAAACAAAAAACTTCCTTCTCCTATTTTTCCTCTGTCCTCTCCTTCTCTTCCCTTTCATTTCTTCTGATTTGGCTTGTCACAGGACTGGAAGCTAACTCAGTCCTCCCAGTTTTCCAGGCCTGAAGGAAGGCTTGTGTCCCGAAGCCTACACCCTCGGAAGAGTACAGGTGGCCAAGGAAGGCACGGAAATTGAGGATTCAGAGGTTCAGGAAAAAGGTAGGCGATGGCAACATGATCTATTTTGGGGGTCTGGTGGGGGAGGGGACTGCATGGAACCACAGAATGCTCTCTATCCCCGCAATTGACAGCTGTAAGGAGTGCTCAGGGTTAATGTCCCTCCCTCCAATGTTAACTCTATGAACTACACTTGCTGGACTGCTGGTTTCAGTGGTTTAGGCCCTGCCTCAGGGGAGATGGAGAGCCTCTTACTGGGGGTCCCATCCACTGCCTGTCCCCATGGGGCTATGGTCAAATGGGGAGAGATAGGGTTTATTTGTGGGTTTATTCACTAAATTTGGGATTGATTGACAGTATATTGTGTCCATTGTGTTGGCATTGGAACGGTTGGCATTGCCAATTGAATATGTCATTGTGGGTGATTTGAGGGGATACTGGGACACCATAATAGCGAAAACAAGAAACAGGTTTTTTTGCCATTATTCCTATAGGGGGTCATTTTAGGAGTAATGGATTTGGATATGATTAAATATTTATTTAAGCAGTCACTGTTGGTAAGGTATGGTTATAAATGTTGGCATTGGAAATATGAGGCTCATCATGGGGATCCCAGAGAGTGGGACACAATAGGTTTTGAATCTAGTTGGGGATTGCAAAGAATTTTGTTGTTGAGTTGGAGTCGTCATCACTCACTTGCAAACTAAACTGTGTGCTTGACTGACATCACGTGCCACTATCCTCCACTAGCAGTTGCTTTGATCTGATGATTTCTGATTGATTTGATGATTACCTGAGTGCTGTGGAAAAATCCCCTATTTTTAAAGAAAAAAAGTCGGGGGGGGGGGGGCTACTGGGAACTTCTGGGGCAAAGTGTAGTCTGGTCAGGTGGTTAGCAGTTAAGGAAACAAGTGAATCTGTCACTGAATCTTTACATGTTGTTTTTATTACAGGTCATTTCGGTTTTTTCTCTCATTGATTTCACTGGGAAAACTTCCCCATTGATTTCAATAGGAAAAAAGCTGGTACTGATAATACCGGTTTTAATCCGATAATCCAATAAACTGAGATCCAATATCCGGTAAAACCGGTATCCGATATTTTCAACCAAGTCCCACCCCTACCTCTGGATCAAACCCCCCCAAATAGCCATGTCTGAACTTGGGAATTAGCTTCACTGGTTGCAAGCCCATGCCCCGTGGATAGACGTGCATGTGTGCATGGTTTCTACAGGGCACAATGTCCCCTCAATGCAAATCTGTGCAGTTTGTTTGAGGCTGTGTACGCGATCCACAGGGCATGGGATCAAGCAGTGTCTTTTATTTACAATGTTCAGTGCCTTCACCACATGTATACACGCTTAGAGTTCAATGGCATCTCAGCATCTCATCAGGTTCTCCAAACTCAGTTCAGCTTTCCTGGTTTATCAGCCTTATAGCAACATTATCAGCCTTGCTTTTCCAGCATCTTCCAACTCCTTAGTGCTCACTAACTCCAGTCAGCTCCCCATCTGCTTCGCAAGCCTGCTGCTGCCTTGTAAGCAACTCTGCTGCACAACTAGCTCCAGACTGACCCAACCAGAGGCTTTTCCTATCTGGGCTGGCTTGGCCACGTCCAACCCAGGTGTGCCTCTGAGGCTGAGAGTTAGCCTTCTAAAGGACCAATACTCATATGAGCTTCTGCTCTGCCACAAACCTCCCTTCTTTGGAGACAGGCCTATGAAATAGGACTGGCTTATAACCCCACAGGCAGAGCAGAGTATGCAATATCTTGTCTATATTTCAAATACATAGAAATACATCCATAACCAATCAAGAACACATAACATTTTAACATTAGGCTCATATTGACGTTGCAAGCCAACTTCACAATCTCAGGATTGATTTTAGCAATCTCATGATAGAGAATGGCACTTACTAATATAAAGAACATACAAGTTCTCAGCCTTATTGGATACCAGCAATCTCAAGACTCCATTACCTCAGTTTCTTCAACTGTGTTAATTTGGCTTTTCAATTCCATTTCACAACTATTACTGAGGTCAACAGTCTCATGGCAAAGAATAGTTCTTTGCCTACTGTCATAAATGCTCTACTGGTCTTTTGTTTTCTGCTTTTGGCAATCTCATAGTGGAGAATGCTTTTTGCCTCAGTTTCCCTTATGTAATAAAGGTTTGTTTTAATCGGTGTACTCCGTTTCTTTTTCCTGGGATCAAAGAGGTATCCTTCACTCCTATACATCATGCCCCTTACATTCATGTTATTGACAATCACATTTATATATTATTTGCTTACGTTGGGACTGCATAATGACAGAGCCCCACTGTTATCCCCCTGGTGGCTGGCTCCATCGCCTACACCCTTCCACCATGAGATAGGAATTCCATTATCCATATTATCCGAAACTCTGTTTAGAGGTCAGAACTGCTTGGCGGCAGACTCAAACCTTTCAACCTTTACTTATATCTTTAAATATTCTATCTTTTAGGGGATCCCAATACCAAAGTACTTTTGTTTGATCTGGACTGCTTGACAGAAGACTCAGACCCTTTAGTCTAGAGCAGGGGTGAGGAACCTTTTCTGTTCCAGGGGCCACATTGAGTACAAGCTCCAAGGGCCACATAGAGGTTGGGGCAGGGTGCTTAACTGGTGTATTCAAGAAAAAGGGGGCCCAGATTATGGATCTGTGCTGTGGGCCTGTCCCCTACCCGGTGAGCATGCGTTCACCGCTGCCCCATTATCCTGAGCTCAGTTTTTCAGTGCTTGGGAGTAGAGACTGGATCCAGGGGCCAGATCCAGGCACTGGAAAGGGGCCACATTTGGTCCCCGGGCCTGAGGTTCCCCACTGGTGGTCTAGGGGACTTTACAAAGAGGCTGTAAGACCAACTCTATTGCGTGCACCTTGTCTGATAACATATTTTAATCACCTGCTGGTAGCCACCTCTGTCACGTGCACCCTACTACCCTGGAACTTTCCATTTTTACCCCTTCTGGGGTGGGAGGCTGCCCCACCCATACCATCTGATCACCCCCCCTCCCCCAAGACTCTTTAAACCTTTCCTTAGGTTTTCTAATCTCTTATTTATCCCTATTCAGGGATTTCATCCTAATTTTCTCTTCCTTAGGGTTTCAATGTTTCCTTCCTTCCTATTTCCCAGGGATTTTTGTTGTCTCCGAGAAGGCAGCACTTGAAAGCTTGGGGGTCCATCATGTTTCCAGGAGCTGCACAAAGCACAACCCTGTGATATTGGTTTCTGTCCTGGAACATACCCTGTCCAATCACAGTAACACTTCCTACATCTGTCTATTTCATAGTCCAAATTCTGTAGGACTGAATACCCTTGCACAAAGCCTCCAAAACTTTCTCCATAAGGGCTTCCTACTTAGCCCTGCTGGCTGGAAGCATGTTTGAGCATTTTAATTTCTTTTAGGGCATCTTCTTAGTCAGCCCTTAATGACTCAAGGGCTTCCTCAGGCTTTTTTTTTTTTTGCTCTCTCTCTTGGCTGTTAGTGCTTCTCCAGTTCTAGAGGAGTCACTGTTTGTACCCCAGAATCTATGGGTCTAACCTCCTTGAAGCCATTAGGTCTGACTTACCACATGAGCTGAGCTCTAGCAATTCCAGTTGTTTGAGCTGCTACATGGGTTAATTCTCATCTAGGTTCCCACTGTGATTTAGCAATTCTTACCTGTGCTGTAACTTGTACTTTACTTGGGCTTCTAGGTGTTCTATCTTAGGGCCCACCCAAAAAACTTCCACTGATTTCAGAGCCTTGTTTTGTGGCTAATAGATATTTGGCAATCAAAATCTACTCTCTTGGGTCTCTCCAGCCCTACTACAAAATAATGTAGCCCAAGCAATACTGTCTGGGTTAGCTGCTGAGTTGGAATAGGTGTGGCTAATTCTTCTGTTTGAGCTCCTTTTACAACTCCCTGCTTCTCTACCTGGATTCCTTGGGTGTTTACTACAGGTGTAGCCACTTTCTCTGGCTGCATTTCCTTGCAAGAGGAGGAGTTCTCCCTTTCAACACTCTGTATGTTTTAAGGTTTTTACCAGTTTAGCTTTCCCACTAGCTAACCACTCAGGTCAGTACTACCCTGGGGTGTTCTGGATCTTTACAGTGCCAGCACAGCTGTCTGGCTTGGCCTCCGGCCATTCTGTAATTAACCAGGTTTGGATTCAGAGTACAGAGCCACTAAGCATTTTGTCTTTAACCCTGGTCTGGATCCTCCTCTTTGTGAGGTTCCAGCCCTACCTTTAAAGGATGAAGTATGTTTCCTAGGATAGCAGCTGTGTCTTTCACTGGCTGTTTGCTGAGTGGAAGAGTTTTCCCTTGGGCTTCGACTAAAACTCCTTTTAAGGTTCCCAGCTGGCAAGGCTCTCCCAGAGTAGCTATAACCTACCCTGATTTCAATATCTGGTGGGCACCCCTTAGATGAACCAGCCAACTCAGGGGTGGCAGGGACACTCCCAGAACTGCCATCAATTGGTTTACACACCCACTATCCAAGGTAAGGTTGCATGATAGATTTATATAATGACATTATATTTTCTGTTTTAGTCTCTATCCTTTCCCCAAGGGTATAGCTACCATAGGGACAGCCAGGACATTTGTCCCAGGGGTCATGCTGGTCAAGGGGCCCATCCCTATGGTAGCTAAGCCATACTAGTTTTTTATTATTATTATTTTTAAATTAATTGCTTGGGGCTGCTGGTTGTAACATAAGCCTCCCTCCCCACCAGAAGCTTTTTTTTCAGTCTAAAGCAGCTGAGCACAGATGGTTGCTACTCTGTGAACAACAAGGTTCTTCAAGATGTCTCTAAACATACTCACAATTGAATGTTCGGAGTCATCTCGAAGAATCGTGTTTACACGAGGTAGAAAGCAACCTTCTGAAGTTGAACTGAATGTTGCCCCGCTGACCCTGCACAGTGCGAGAGCTATTGCTTGCAGCAGCAGCAGCATGAGCATGAGGTAGACCAGGCAGGCAGATTTAGCTGCTGAGTTGAGCAGGAACACCCAGTGATGAGCACACCAGCCTCCGTTCTCTCAGCAGAAGAGGCTGGAGCAGAGGCAGAGCTGGGAGTCAGGAGGAGAGAGTCGGTTGCTAGTGCCAGAGTGGTAGTTGACACATGGTGAAAAGCAACTTAAGCAAGGTGTGACTGGTTGGTGTTTGTTGTTCTTTGCTTTGGTCTTCACTGCACAGGATGTTGGGGAGATACCCATGCCTGAACCTTACTTTGTAAGTGATGAATTGGAAGAGCTGTCACAAATCAACGTGACTCTCAGGTGCGGTGCACCCCCTAAGATATCTGGGGAAATGCCCCTCCTGGCCCCAGGACTCCCCCAATCTCACATTGCATCTGATGCCCACAGCCTGGCAATGTTTTTGTTTTAAAAATTGCTGCAACCAACCCAGTTGTGAGAATGAGAGGAGCCTCTCAAAAAAGAACTACTGCTGTTTCTTCTTTGAGAGGCTCCTTTCATGAACCACCAGACCAAGCCTGGCCTGAGGCTCGGGGGGATGGAGTTGGGACTGTCAATGGCTGCGTTCTGGAGTCCCATAAGGGATAAAACTATTTTGAACGTGCTTTGGGTGGCTCAGAGCACAGTCCAAGCATGCATATGGGAAACTGAATTTCCCATTGGATCCACTGAGGTGCAGGGTCTCTAAGAGCCCTATGGGTTAAATTTTTAAATGGCACCTGGGTGCCAATTGTAGGTGCTCAGGCGAGATGTGCTGTGGGTGGCTGTGAGGCAGTCAGGGAACAGCGTGCATGCTCAACTCAAGTCAACTCTCAAGAAGTGAAGAGTGCACCATCCTGCTGCTGCCTTACTTTAGTGGTGAGTAAATTGAGGGCGGAGACTGGGCATGGAATGGGACTTGGGGGACGGGTTTGGACTGGGAGAGACTGGGAAATGGGGGAGGGGTGAATGGGGAAAGACTGGGAGAGGGAATGGGGAAGGTGAATGCAGGGCAGGAAGAGACTGGGAGAGACTGGGGAATGAGGGAGGGGTGGATGGGGAAAGACTGGGAGAGAGGGAAGGGGGAGGGGTGGATGGGGAGNTAAACAGATGCTTCTGACTTCCCAGAAACAAGTGGGGGAGATATGTTGGGATGGTCCCAGCACAGAATTAGGATATTTGGTTGACACTTCTGTTGGCCAATTTGCATCACAAACCGATCTTATACCACAGTGACATAAGAGAATCCCAGGCATAGGCCCCTTCTCTACATTTGTTGTACAGGCATATAAAATTGGAACCCTTTATAATATCTTTCTGATATTTAGCAGAGATTATCAGTAAAGTGAAATATATAGTTCTGCCAAATTTCATGTACACAGGTTGGACTACGAAGATGTTATAGTCAGACATACATTTATTTGTTAATTGCTTATACCACAAAGACCTTTTGTCTAATCCTTCTGAAATTTGTCAAATATAGTTACTATAGAAAGGGGTATAAACTGAACAAGTTTAACCTACATTAGATGTGAGACAAAGAAGTTACAGCTAAGAATGTATATGTAGAATATTGCAAAATACAATAATTCAACTGCTTCTAAAATAGGATTCCTTTATTCAATTATTTTGAAATTTGGTTCACATAATGAGGTCTATTGGAGGTAGAGGCACCCCAAAGTTCAGCCACATAGCTTAGAAAACAAAAATGTTACAGCCGATAATGTGTTTTCCATTGAAACCAATGGAAATTCAATTCCGAACGCATCCAAACTGAACGTTCGAATTCGAGTTCTGTTCGAACGTTCGGTTCGGTTGACCGAACTGTTTGAGTTCAGTTCGAACTCCGAACTTCCGAATTCGAGTTCGGTTCGAACGTTCAGTTCGGTCGACCGAACTATTCGAGTTCGGTCCGAACTTCCGAACCACGTTCGCCCATCCCTAGAAAACAGGGCTCAACCATGTTTTGGGGGAAAAGTGAAACTCCTTGCCTCGCTGCTGCTTTTGTGGTGTAGTAAGGACTGTACATAATGTTGCCTTAAGATTGTTTGCTTTGCTTGCTCTGTGTTTGCATGATGACATTTTGTAAATTTGTGGGTCCACGGGTTGTGGCTACTTTTTAAAAAAATGGTCCCTTTGCTGTTTCACTGCTACTCCCTGCTGCTGGAAAGTAGTTTCTGTGGACAGGCATTTGGCTGCTGGGGATAAGTTGTGGCTGCTGGGGATGTTGATCTGGATGGGCCTGGTTTGGTGACAGTGCAGTCCTGAAACTGGCCAAACTTTTAGAAAAGGCCTGTTTCTTTGGACAGGCGTTTGGTTGTTGGGCATAGGGTGTAGCTACTCAGGATGCTGGTCTGGATGGGCCTGGTGTGCTTGCAATATAGGCCTGCAACTGTTCTCCTTGTGAACAGAGGAGAAAGTAGGTAGGAGCATGGCAGAAGAGAAGGCTGCAGACAACAAGGAAACCCTTTTCCCCTGTTCCCCACTGAACTCATCTCTTTCCCCTGCCTCTTCTTATGCTCCAAAACCAAGCCCTTTCCCTCCTACGTTTCCTCTGTCCTGTCCTTGTCTTCCATTTCTTTCTCTTCTGATTTGGCTTGTCGCAGAACAGGGAACTAACTCAGTCCTCCCAAGTTCTCCAAGCCAGAAAGAAGGCTTGTCCCAAAGCCTACACCTTCAGAAGAGTACAGGTAGATATAATGTACCTGGATATCCAGAAAGGATTTGATACGGTCCCACATAAAAGACTCTTGAGAAAATTAAAAAGTCATGGGATAGGAAGTAGTGTCTTACTATGGATCGGTAACTGGTTAAAGGATAGGAAGCAAAGTGTAGGACTGAATGG
>QEPC01007822.1:28593-42536 GCA_003113815.1 Sphenodon punctatus
GGGGCTGGAAACAGGAGCATGTGTCTGATTGGTGACTGACTACTGAGCCAGCGGGGGCAGAGCACGTTACCCCTGACTGTTAAAAGAGCTGCAGAAGCCAGCGGCAGTGCTGGTGGCGTGTGCCTAAGGGCTGTGTGTGTAAGGGCGTGCCCTTGTGTGCGTGGCCTTAGGCGAAGGGGCCGTGGTGAATAAGACAGCCAGTGACTACTTGCCAGCCAGATGCCTACAAGACAGCATCGTAGAACCCCGGAGGAGGGTCGAGTGGTCCCCCCCAGAAAACAGCGCAGGCTGGATACTTTTCTGCGCCCAAGGATAAATGTGGAATCCCCGCCACCTGATGAGGCACTGCCCCCCTCTGATCTCCCTCTATCAAACCAGTTTGCGGTTCCCTCCCAGGTGGGTGATAGTGAGATGAGGGGAGGTGCTCAGAAGGACCCCCGGGACTGCTTCCACAAACGACGGATGGAAGAGTTGGAAGGGGATGCGTCACCCTCGTTTCTGGACCCCCAGCATGGGGTGGAGCCCCCTGCACCCTGTTCAGACCATGTGACCACGGACTCCGCCTGGGCACAGGTTTTGGCGGAGCAGGCGCTCCTTATTAGTAAGACTAAATCACATTTTTGTGCAACTATGTATGCTAACTCGGCTAATTGAAAGGAAAAACCTTATGAACTCGCCTGGGGTTAGGGGGGTTTCACCCCCAGGTGTCATAGCGGACCCCAGTAAGGGAATAAGGCCAAATTCATGCTGCAGGTTAGGGAAGATTGAAGGGCCCCAGGAGCTTGATGATCCACAACAAACAAACTTATCTACCTGCCCTGTAGGAGAACCTGGAAAAGGGCAGGAACTAGGCTGGACCTATGATTTTTGCAGGACAGTTATTGATTTTACAATACCCCCCCTACCTTCAGGGTTTGTGCCCCAGTGGTCTTCTCCTTATTGGGTGGCTCAGCATTTGAGATCCTTGCTTCACATTCCTTGTTTCCCAAGAAATATTAAAGAACTCAGGACTCTTTATAGGCAGAAGGATCTTTTGCGAGTGGTGGTTTCCTTTAGAAATAGTGATTTACCGGATTATATCTGACATACCAGCCACCTCTTGCATAATAGAGGGATCTGCCTAGCGAAAATTTATATAAACTAAGGTCTTCTTTCCTCCCATTATCCAAACAGTGATAAGGTTCTAAATCCAACTGTCCGTGCTCAGCAGGAGGTTCCTCCCGCTGTCCAGCCCTCCTCTTTCCCAATTCTATCTCCATGCAGTCTTATGCAAGAAAATGGTCAAGCCATGGGTGAGGAGGGGCTATTAGGCAGATTTCAGGTGAGCTCTCCAGGAGGGGGTGCCTCGGCAATAGGGATCCCCCCAGGAGAGGGTGGGTGTCAGCTTCCTGCTGAAGGGAAAGCAGATAGTACAAGGATGAGCCCCCAAGATCCCAAAAGGATAGAAAATGAGCTGGATACTTCACAGAAGAAGATGGGTGTGTTGTCTTCAGGGAGGATCCTCCCTTTGGAAGTAGGTGTGACAGCTATTTGTCGAGATGATGTCTCCCCACCGGGACTTGCATTGCAGGAGGAAGAAGTAGTTCCTGAGTTTTGTTATATAGCTAATCCAGGCACCATTAACCAGGAGGAGACTAGTAGGAACTGGGCTAGCTACCATAAATTAGCGGACTGGGAATGGGGGGGGAGGGTGGACCTAGAAAAATTCCCGATTGGATGTATAAAAGCGAGGAACGAGGCCTTGCCGGCAGATGAGGAGGCAACTCCCATTACTGCCTTACATGACGGGGTGTGGGGGAATAAATCACCTGAGACTCTCTGGGAGTTTCCATCACCCCAAGACCAGGGGCAAGGATGATCTATGGGGGCAGCAGGGTCACCAGTGACCCTGGTTGGAGCTGACACAGGGGTTCAGGAAAATAAATCAAAGCTCGATTGACTCAGTTCCAAAATAGGGCCACCCCCTTTAAAGATTCTGTCCTGGAATGTTGCTGGGTGGCACCAGAGGTTACAAGCTGTCTCTTATACACATCTAGATGTGTATAAGAGACAGGGGTATGCCATTTTGCCTTGTTATTTAATGCCCCGATTCCTCCGACCACCTGCCATGAAATTCGAGAGGTTGCTCCCAAATGGGCCCCAGTATCACCAGAGGAAGTAAGAGAGCTATTAGGAACCTTAAAAAGAGGAAAGACACCGGGGATAGATTTTCTCCCAGGGGAGCTGTTAAAGGCAGACGTGGACTGGTGGACCCCAGTGCTGGCTTCCCTGTTCTCCACAATAAATGAGGCGGAGACCACCCCTAAGGACTGGGAAATGGCCATAGTGGTCCCTATATTCAAAAAAGGCTGCCCATCACTACCAGGGAATTACAGGTCAATTAGCCTGCTTAATGTGATTCGTAAGCTTTATGCGAAGTCCTTGGTGGTGAGGTTGAATGGATGGCTCATGGAGCATAATATCATAGCAGAAGAGCAGATAGGATTCAGGAGAGGGTGCCCCACTCAGGATCATTGCTTTGTATTAAACCACCTGATCCAAAGATATAGGTCTGCTCGGAAACCACTCTATGTGGCCTTTATTGACCTGCGCGCTGCCTTCAATTCAATCCCCATGGACCGTTTGTGGCAGAAACTCCAGGCTTTGGGGGTGGATCAGTGGCTATTGTCCCTTATAAGGAACTTCTATCAGAACACCTCAATGAGAGTCCGACTAAACCATCAGGGCGATCTCTCCTCAAAAATCACGACAAGCAGGGGAGTAAAACAGGGATTTATCCTGGCTCCATATTTATTCAATGTGTATTTGAATGATGTGGTCCAGGTGCTCTCTGTACCCTCCTGCCACCATCCCCAAGTATCTGGCACCCCTCTGCCATGCCTGCTATATGCGGATAACACGGCTCTCCTTTCTTATACGCAAGTGGAGCTAAGGCGTTCGTTGGAGCTCTTTCGGGATTACTGCAGTGACAATCTTTTGGAGGTAAACCACGAAAAGACCAAGGTAGTGGTTTTTGAAGGCAAGGGGCTGGTTCACAAGTGGAGAATGGGAGGAAGGGAAATTTGCCAGGTTAAAGTTTACAAATATCTTGGCCTGCTGTTCCAGGCAAATGGACGCTGGACTCTGCAGGTACAGATGGCGAAGCAGGCTTCATTTGATCTTTGGTGGCCGCCCCACCGTGGATTCGTTCCCTGGTGCTCCGCATGGAAAGTGGCCTTCAATCTGTAGCGGAGAGGATCTGGTCCACAGCACTAAATTATTGGCTTAGGCTGTTGTTTGGGTTACCTGCATCCCTAGCTCTCCTAGTAGTCAGAGTCATAAAATGATTGGCTCATAGAAATGAACCGGAAGATAGGGGAGCTGGGCCTATGCCCAGCTTCCCTCGCTTCTATGGGTTATAATAAGGCCAAAAAACAGGTGCTGAGGAGACTGGCAGACATTGCTTGGCAAGATCTGAGGTCAGCCATTGGTGAGCAGAGCTCCCAGGTTTTTTACTTGCAATGGGCAGATCCGGCTAATTTATCCGCATACCTAGACCAGGGGTTCTCCCCACAGGATAGAAGGCTGTTTTTGCTGGAAAGGACCAATTATTTCCCCTCTGCCATGGTTGAGGGACGTTATAAAGGGACCCCGCTTGCCCAAAGGCTCTGTAAATGCCACCTTCAGATGGTTCATATACTCATATGGCCCTGGCTCATATACTCCTTGTATGTCCCACCCATGAGGATGCTAGAAGGAGGCTCCTTTCCCCGGTAAGGGCCCCTTTCCCAGGCAGACCATCACTTTTTTTTGTGCGACTGCTTTTTGGGGACAGTTCTCCAGAGGTTACTGGGGCGGTGATTTCTTTTTTGCGTTCGGTCAGCTCTCACAAAAGCAAATAAGGAAGGGGGCGAGGGGTTTAGTTCTGGTCCCTTTGGGTCTATCTAGTAGGAATCAGTGCCCTTATAGATGATAGTAGGACTCCCTTTCTATGCATGTAAATACGGCTGAACTGATTTGAGTGGAAGATAGATCTTCTGTCTCCTGAACAATTTTAGTTCCTGTTTATGTTCAGGATGGATTATAATGTGGATGATTTTAAATTGTATATATATATGTTTTATTTATTCACTTTGTTTGCTGCAATGACCCTCCGTTGTGCAGAATAAAGTTATTATTATTATTATTATTATTATTATTATTATTACTATATATGTCCCAGTGAGTAGGATCTAGTCTTTGTGCCAAAAGTGATCAAAAAGGAATGGGACAGGCTTGGAAGGAGGCATAGGGGTCAGTTGGAGTCAAGGGGAGGCTGGGTAGAAAGCACAGGGGATCAGTTGGGGTCCCACCCCAGATCCAGGTGCATTTCAGCACTAGGAGAGGGAACTCTATAAATGTCCACCCCACTCCAAATAATAAATGTATGTATATGTAAGTGCTATCTTATGTATTTATTAATTTATGTTTGAGTTATCCTTAGGCGATCTAGAACTGGGACTTTAGCCTGGGCCCTCAACAGTCTTGTGACGACCTTGAATGAAATATTGAATAATGAACTAACAAGCATGCAAATCTGAAAACTCAGTATGACTTTTTAAAAAACAAAAATCATAGAATTCTTGGGTTGGAAGTGACTTCAACGTTAATCTATTCCAACCTCCTGCTCCAAGGCAGGATACCTTCTACCTGCAGCATGATGGTATTTTCAGATGAGATGCTACTCCATATGACCACCCAGTGCAGCTGACCACTTGTCTGAATGTGGAGTGACCGGATGCACGCTCCCGTGAGCCATGGAGCACCCGCTCATGGCCAGGCATAGAGCACTGCTGGGAAATCCAGAGTGCTCCATATGGGGCAAGCCGAATAGCTCATTGACAACAAGTGGCCATGGAGCCCCTGCCCATATGAATGGCAGTAGCAGCTACTCCATCAAACAGGTCCACCACTCATAGGCTCTGTGGGCAAGGGAAGTGGCCTTTGCAAGTCATAAGAACTGGCCAGGAGTGCTGAGGAGTCCAAGTACCCCAGCGCTTGCACCCGGGACATTTCACTTGCAGAGGCTAGCCAAGCATTCTTCCCCCTTCCCAATCCCCATAATCCGTGGCAGGGGGAGTGCATGGCAGCTCTCTCTGTGGCCATGGTAGCCGCGCTGGGATCCACCCATTTGAAGCACTCTCCACTCATTCCACTGATGTAGGTGCACTGCAGCAGAGCCATGCCCCCGCCCCACCCCCATCACCCTGCTCATTTAAAAACACCCACAGACAGATGCATGTCCAGGGTGGTTTGAAAACATCCAAGGAAGTAGATCCCATGCTGTCCTGATGCAACCTATTCCATTGCTCAATGGTTCTTATAGTTAAGATGTTTTTCCTAATGTTGAACCAAAAATTGCCTTGCTGCAACTGAAGCCCATTTCCTCTTGTTCTGTTTACAGTGACAGTGGAGACAGTGGCATCCTGTTATCCTGCTAGATATCTGAAAGCTGCTATTATGTCCCCACCCCCTTTAGATATTGAACAGGTATTTTGAAATTCTACCTCTGAATCCACTCTGAAAATGCAAAATAGAATGTGTCAATATAGATGTAGTTGATATTTCCCTCGAATATTTGTTTCAGCTCTGCTGATAACTATGAACAACTTTGCCAAGAACTGAAAGAGATCTGGGGCATAAAAAGCCTAACTATAATAACTATCTTGTGTAGAGTGTTGGGATTTCATGATGAGATGGTATTACAACAACACTGTTCAAATTGGAAACTGGCTCTATTATAAGAGCATGGTTCCTTCTGAGAGTAACATTGATTGGTATGTGTAGAATACCGAGGAAGGTGACAGCATCTTAAACTCTCTGGTACTTGGATCTAGGTTAGACCTGTATTTGTGATTGTTCCCCCAGGATTCAGAGTGAAGAAGGGTTTATATAATAAAAGTATTAAGGTAATTCAATATTTAGCCTTCTTCTGACAAATAAAGATAATTATTGACCTAAAAATCTGTGGCTACTTAATCATGGGGAGGGGAATTTTCCTTCCTTTTTTTTGCCACTGATGGTATCATAATTGACCTCTGGTGCAATACTGACACCACTAAAGTGAATAGGAATTGAGCCCATTCAATGTAGTCTGGATTACATCCCTAGTAACACTTTTACACCTACTTTACATGATTGTAAAAGGTGTAAGGCAACAATGAATCAGTCCCTTGAAGTTTTGTTTCAATTCCCAATTAGTGTCTTAATTNAAAGGCTCTGTAAATGCCACCTTCAGATGGTTCATATACTCATATGGCCCTGGCTCATATACTCCTTGTATGTCCCACCCATGAGGATGCTAGAAGGAGGCTCCTTTCCCCGGTAAGGGCCCCTTTCCCAGGCAGACCATCACTTTTTTTTGTGCGACTGCTTTTTGGGGACAGTTCTCCAGAGGTTACTGGGGCGGTGATTTCTTTTTTGCGTTCGGTCAGCTCTCACAAAAGCAAATAAGGAAGGGGGCGAGGGGTTTAGTTCTGGTCCCTTTGGGTCTATCTAGTAGGAATCAGTGCCCTTATAGATGATAGTAGGACTCCCTTTCTATGCATGTAAATACGGCTGAACTGATTTGAGTGGAAGATAGATCTTCTGTCTCCTGAACAATTTTAGTTCCTGTTTATGTTCAGGATGGATTATAATGTGGATGATTTTAAATTGTATATATATATGTTTTATTTATTCACTTTGTTTGCTGCAATGACCCTCCGTTGTGCAGAATAAAGTTATTATTATTATTATTATTATTATTATTATTATTACTATATATGTCCCAGTGAGTAGGATCTAGTCTTTGTGCCAAAAGTGATCAAAAAGGAATGGGACAGGCTTGGAAGGAGGCATAGGGGTCAGTTGGAGTCAAGGGGAGGCTGGGTAGAAAGCACAGGGGATCAGTTGGGGTCCCACCCCAGATCCAGGTGCATTTCAGCACTAGGAGAGGGAACTCTATAAATGTCCACCCAACTCCAAATAATAAATGTATGTATATGTAAGTGCTATCTTATGTATTTATTAATTTATGTTTGAGTTATCCTTAGGCGATCTAGAACTGGGACTTTAGCCTGGGCCCTCAACAGTCTTGTGACGACCTTGAATGAAATATTGAATAATGAACTAACAAGCATGCAAATCTGAAAACTCAGTATGACTTTTTAAAAAACAAAAATCATAGAATTCTTGGGTTGGAAGTGACTTCAACGTTAATCTATTCCAACCTCCTGCTCCAAGGCAGGATACCTTCTACCTGCAGCATGATGGTATTTTCAGATGAGATGCTACTCCATATGACCACCCAGTGCAGCTGACCACTTGTCTGAATGTGGAGTGACCGGATGCACGCTCCCGTGAGCCATGGAGCACCCGCTCATGGCCAGGCATAGAGCACTGCTGGGAAATCCAGAGTGCTCCATATGGGGCAAGCCGAATAGCTCATTGACAACAAGTGGCCATGGAGCCCCTGCCCATATGAATGGCAGTAGCAGCTACTCCATCAAACAGGTCCAGCACTCATAGGCTCTGTGGGCAAGGGAAGTGGCCTTTGCAAGTCATAAGAACTGGCCAGGAGCACCCGCTCATGGACAGGCATAGAGCACTGCTGGGAAATCCAGAGTGCTCCATATGGGGCAAGCCGAATAGCTCATTGACAACAAGTGGCCATGGAGCCCCTGCCCATATGAATGGCAGTAGCAGCTACTCCATCAAACAGGTCCACCACTCATAGGCTCTGTGGGCAAGGGAAGTGGCCTTTGCAAGTCATAAGAACTGGCCAGGAGTGCTGAGGAGTCCAAGTACCCCAGCGCTTGCACCCGGGACATTTCACTTGCAGAGGCTAGCCAAGCATTCTTCCCCCTTCCCAATCCCCATAATCCGTGGCAGGGGGAGTGCATGGCAGCTCTCTCTGTGGCCATGGTAGCCGCGCTGGGATCCACCCATTTGAAGCACTCTCCACTCATTCCACTGATGTAGGTGCACTGCAGCAGAGCCATGCCCCCGCCCCACCCCCATCACCCTGCTCATTTAAAAACACCCACAGACAGATGCATGTCCAGGGTGGTTTGAAAACATCCAAGGAAGTAGATCCCATGCTGTCCTGATGCAACCTATTCCATTGCTCAATGGTTCTTATAGTTAAGATGTTTTTCCTAATGTTGAACCAAAAATTGCCTTGCTGCAACTGAAGCCCATTTCCTCTTGTTCTGTTTACAGTGACAGTGGAGACAGTGGCATCCTGTTATCCTGCTAGATATCTGAAAGCTGCTATTATGTCCCCACCCCCTTTAGATATTGAACAGGTATTTTGAAATTCTACCTCTGAATCCACTCTGAAAATGCAAAATAGAATGTGTCAATATAGATGTAGTTGATATTTCCCTCGAATATTTGTTTCAGCTCTGCTGATAACTATGAACAACTTTGCCAAGAACTGAAAGAGATCTGGGGCATAAAAAGCCTAACTATAATAACTATCTTGTGTAGAGTGTTGGGATTTCATGATGAGATGGTATTACAACAACACTGTTCAAATTGGAAACTGGCTCTATTATAAGAGCATGGTTCCTTCTGAGAGTAACATTGATTGGTATGTGTAGAATACCGAGGAAGGTGACAGCATCTTAAACTCTCTGGTACTTGGATCTAGGTTAGACCTGTATTTGTGATTGTTCCCCCAGGATTCAGAGTGAAGAAGGGTTTATATAATAAAAGTATTAAGGTAATTCAATATTTAGCCTTCTTCTGACAAATAAAGATAATTATTGACCTAAAAATCTGTGGCTACTTAATCATGGGGAGGGGAATTTTCCTTCCTTTTTTTTGCCACTGATGGTATCATAATTGACCTCTGGTGCAATACTGACACCACTAAAGTGAATAGGAATTGAGCCCATTCAATGTAGTCTGGATTACATCCCTAGTAACACTTTTACACCTACTTTACATGATTGTAAAAGGTGTAAGGCAACAATGAATCAGTCCCTTGAAGTTTTGTTTCAATTCCCAATTAGTGTCTTAATTTAAGACTATTAATTTTGATAGGGGGAAAGAGCTAATGAAAGAGAAAAGTAGGGCTTGATCAAGTGTGAATTTAAACAATTACAACATATAAATTAATGCTCTATCTAAAACCAGCATTCAGTAATGAGTCTTTATAAGGTAGGAAAATATATTGTACATATATGGCATGGTCATGGACACAGGTATACAAAATACCTCCTCGTGGCTTCTACCTAAACAGTCATTATGCTTAAACTTCATTATCCACTCAGTGATTTGTCACTGCAGTTACTCGCAATTTATGAGGAAAATAATAGAAAGCTTAATTAAGGAATTTGTTTAGGAATATAAAAAGCCTCAACTGACACCCAGCATATTTAAAGCTCACAAGTCAATAGGATGCCTGAGGCTTTGGAATTGATAATTATGTCACATAGCTAATGGTCTGGCACAGTTATCTTATCTATGAGCAAGGTATTCAGCTACCAAAAAGACTGTCCCTGAGAAGTTTAGACAATGCACATGAGCCCAATTTGGCAGACATAGCTGCTCTGGTGAGGAAGCTGTCAATTGCAATCTTTAGATAGAATACAGAAATCTGGAAGCAAGTACTTTTGGTATGTAAATTCTTGCCCAAATTGTCGAGCGAATTCCTGATTTGGAGAAATGAAACATTGTCAATTAAAAAGGGGGGTGTTTTATTGTGAGGAATGTTAGAAGCCAAGAGCAGAATGAGACAGTTAAGATCTAGAATGGATCCAGATAGTATTTTTCAAAGAGCTACTAGAGAAGCTTAGCTTAGTGTAAGAGTCCTCTTCCCAGAAATATGTTGTTACAGGGTCAAGCCCCAAGAAGGCACAGTAGGCAGGCTCAGGCTCAGCACCCATGTGTTTTACTTACAATGGGTATAAAAACAGATTAACAGCTGCCCTGCCTCACCTCCAGGTGGCCTGTCTCTGTAAAGGTGGGCTACCAGAAGTGCAGGCAGAGCAGAGGCAGGGCATCCAGGAGTTCCGCCAGCAGAGTGGACTGCCCAAACTCAGGGCATTGGCCAGAAGTGGAGCTGCAGTCTGTCTGCTTGGTGGACGGCTGCTGCAGCTCTTCTCTTGGCCAAGGGTTGCCCCAGGCAATGCCAAAGAGCTCTGCAGGTGGCAGCTTAGAGCATTGGGAGACCTGTCTGCATCTCTATAGGGTGCGGGAGGGGTGTTGTACTGGACATGGGGTGGGGTGGCTGACCACCCCCGGAGCAGGAGCAGCGTGGCCAGCCCCAGGTCCATCAGAAGACTCCCAGTGAATCTGTTCTGAACTCCTGACCTTTACTAGAGTTGAGGTGAATAGCAATTTACATAGTCCCAAATATTATTCACATTTTCAGATAGCATACCAAATAAACATTTGGCACCAAAACAAAATTTGCCTATTCATTAGTCTGGATATTTTCTTTTATATTCATTTCATATTAGTCATCTATTTTTGGCACCGTGAAGAGAAGCAGAAAGCTTTTCTCTCGTGGTATAGTATTTGTCAGACGGCAAAATGGAAACACATTTGCTGACCGATTCTCAGTGGGCTTCCTCGAGACCTCCCATTTATATGAATAAGGGACTGAAGTGGTGTCTTTCGACTGCTAAGATCACTATCTCTGCTTGCAGGTCTCCATACATGGTGAATACGTGGGTAGATATTTGGGACCCAACAAAGGTAACTGCATACAGAGAAACCATCTCTGAATGGTCCCCTCACCATGAACAGGAGTCCACTTCAAGAGAGGATTGAGGAAGTAATCAAACTACCTTCCCAAAGTAATGCTGATGGCATATTTCACTACTGGACTAATTTATGTCCTAGCTCAGGAAAGCTCGTCGTTATACCAGTAGCAGGGAACCTAAGCTAAGCAGAGGGTCATAAATCTGGCTCTTAAACACCCACACAGGATGTTAGACCTCCTTTATTGGTCACAATGAACCAGGACTGAAGCTGAGAGCCTGGTTCTTTCAAATCTAGCAGAACATGTAAAACAAATAAAAGGGGGGAACAAAATCACTCAGCATACAATTAACCTGTAGAGGAACTTGTTGCCAGAAAATGTTGTGAAGGCCAATTGAAGTAGGGCTGTACTGAATAAGTCATCCAAGAACTTGGAATGAGTTCTGAAGTTCCGAGTATCTGTTCCAGGTACTCATCCAAACTTCGCAACTTTGTCCCATAACTTGGAATCTGGAATTCGGAACTCAGAACTCTGGACCTCAGAAATCCCCAGAACTCAGAACTTTGAAACTCTTTCCTGTAATGATTTTAAAGTGCACACACTTTAAAATCATTATGCCAAGAAGTGCCCAGAAAAGCAGGCTAGGAAAAGTGGAACAATCGCTCACAAAGACAAACCCACAAAAGTGCAACTGTGGGCAGAAATCCCCCCCAAAAACCCAACAGTAGTGTACCCATAGCATGGCCCACCATCCTCAGTGCACTCACTTTAAAATCATTAAGCTAACCAAGCAGTGCCCAGAAAAGCAGGCTAGCAAGAGTGGGACAATTGCTTAAGAAGACAAACCCGCAAAAGTGCAACTGTGGGCAGAAATAATAATACAAAAAGCCAGCTCAGCAGACATAATAACAACATCCACAGGAAAGAAACCAGACACTCACACCCACAAAAAGCCTCCCTTGTGCCTGTCCAGTGCACACCAATGCAAGGCAACCCCCACACCACACACCATATTATTTTAACCAGAATGAAAATATATCTCCCCTGTGCCCCAGTGGTTAGTCACATCTTGGCAAAGTTGAACGCACAAAGTACAGTCACAGTGCCCACAAAAAACCCACAGCAAAAAAAAAACAAAAAAAAACCACAGCAAAGTGATCACTCTTTTGCCTCTAAGGTGCTGCCAACTTGCCAAAGGCAGTGCAAGTAGCAGCAGCACCCAAACTTTAACTTTAGCAGCACTGGATAGTATATGGACAGCTCAGACCAGGGGAAGTGGAGCACGGCAGATCCCTCTTGCCACCATGGTGCCATGCAGTGCAAGCAACAGGCAGCAGTGGCACCCGCTTATTTTTAGAAAAGGCATGGCATTAGTGTGACACTGGTAACTTGGACAGCCCAGGCCAGTGGAAGTCGAGCAAGGCAAAGATCCCTCTGGCCTCCATGGTGCCAAGCAGCAGGAAGCAGCAGTGTTGCACCCACTTATTATTTTTTTAAAAATTATGTCATGGTGGAAACAACTAACCCCTGTCCCCCAGCATTGCCATTCTCTAACTTACTTCTACCTCAGTGATCAACCAAGTATTATACCCATTTAACTCTTAACTTCACTGTAAAAAAAATAATAAAAAATACAAATAATTGAAATCACCTCTTATCCTATCCTCCACATAAAACAACTACCTCATTTACTAACCTCCCCAGCCTTGTTTAATATTTTAACATCACAGTGCTCTGCAAGGTGTGGGGAGCTTAAAAAAAAAATCACATATCATGACATCACTTCAGNTCTGTCTGCTTGGTGGACGGCTGCTGCAGCTCTTCTCTTGGCCAAGGGTTGCCCCAGGCAATGCCAAAGAGCTCTACAGGTGGCAGCTTAGAGCATTGGGAGACCTGTCTGCATCTCTATAGGGTGCGGGAGGGGTGTTGTACTGGACATGGGGTGGGGTGGCTGACCACCCCCGGAGCAGGAGCAGCGTGGCCAGCCCCAGGTCCATCAGAAGACTCCCAGTGAATCTGTTCTGAACTCCTGACCTTTACTAGAGTTGAGGTGAATAGCAATTTACATAGTCCCAAATATTATTCACATTTTCAGATAGCATACCAAATAAACATTTGGCACCAAAACAAAATTTGCCTATTCATTAGTCTGGATATTTTCTTTTATATTCATTTCATATTAGTCATCTATTTTTGGCACCGTGAAGAGAAGCAGAAAGCTTTTCTCTCGTGGTATAGTATTTGTCAGACGGCAAAATGGAAACACATTTGCTGACCGATTCTCAGTGGGCTTCCTCGAGACCTCCCATTTATATGAATAAGGGACTGAAGTGGTGTCTTTCGACTGCTAAGATCACTATCTCTGCTTGCAGGTCTCCATACATGGTGAATACGTGGGTAGATATTTGGGACCCAACAAAGGTAACTGCATACAGAGAAACCATCTCTGAATGGTCCCCTCACCATGAACAGGAGTCCACTTCAAGAGAGGATTGAGGAAGTAATCAAACTACCTTCCCAAAGTAATGCTGATGGCATATTTCACTACTGGACTAATTTATGTCCTAGCTCAGGAAAGCTCGTCGTTATACCAGTAGCAGGGAACCTAAGCTAAGCAGAGGGTCATAAATCTGGCTCTTAAACACCCACACAGGATGTTAGACCTCCTTTATTGGTCACAATGAACCAGGACTGAAGCTGAGAGCCTGGTTCTTTCAAATCTAGCAGAACATGTAAAACAAATAAAAGGGGGGAACAAAATCACTCAGCATACAATTAACCTGTAGAGGAACATGTTGCCAGAAAATGTTGTGAAGGCCAATTGAAGTAGGGCTGTACTGAATAAGTCATCCGAGAACTTGGAATGAGTTCTGAAGTTCCGAGTATCTGTTCCAGGTACTCATCCAAACTTCGCAACTTTGTCCCATAACTTGGAATCTGGAATTCGGAACTCAGAACTCTGGACCTCAGAAATCCCCAGAACTCAGAACTTTGAAACTCTTTCCTGTAATGATTTTAAAGTGCACACACTTTAAAATCATTATGCCAAGAAGTGCCCAGAAAAGCAGGCTAGGAAAAGTGGAACAATCGCTCACAAAGACAAACCCACAAAAGTGCAACTGTGGGCAGAAATCCCCCCCAAAAACCCAACAGTAGTGTACCCATAGCATGGCCCACCATCCTCAGTGCACTCACTTTAAAATCATTAAGCTAACCAAGCAGTGCCCAG
>QEPC01007822.1:70031-80251 GCA_003113815.1 Sphenodon punctatus
CAGCCACCCAGAGGTCCAGAACCATGGTTAACTGGACCACGGTCCTGAATTGGCAGAAAGTAACATCTATTACCTCCGACAATCCCGGACTGTGGCCTGGACCCTGATGTGGGATTGGGCACAGTGGCTGGATTGGCCGCTGTGCCCGCCCATCTCCTGCAGGGTGGGCGGCCAGGGGAGCGCAGGGGGGTGGGGTTGTGCGGCCACACGTTGTGCCACACAGCCCCTCCCTCTCCCTGATCCCCTGTAGGAATCAGCCAGCACATCTAAAGGACAGTCGGACTGATTCCTGACTGGGATCCAAAACAGATTCCGGTGTGTGGTTGGATGTGCCCGGTGCACGTCTGAAATTACCCAGTGCTGTCGCTGCCTTTTTAAAAGACGGTGTACAAGTGCAGAATGGTCCGGTGGCCATTTTGCACAAGCACAATGTTTTTTAATTAATTATTTATTATTATTATTATTATTATTATTAACAAAAATGAATGAAATCAAACATTTGCTTGGTAATTCATTTTAGGGTCTTTTAGTTACTAAAATGTATGGAGTGCCATTTGTTTTAGTAACTTAAAAAAGGGAAATAAATTGCACACCCCTAGTCGTAAAGAGACTGAGGGCAAACCAATGACTTTCATGGGGTAAAAGCAGATGAGACAGTGGCCTGCTTGTGTCTGTGCTTTCACACTTTGGATCACGAAACACTGGCATGTCTGTTGAGGTCTTGCCAGATGTTGACCCAGGATTGTCCTTGGTTATGTTGGAGGCTAACGCAGTCTCTGACCCCTGGATTAGCTCCAGGTCAGAGCTCGGGCTAGCCTTTGCCCAATTGGGGCAAAGCAGTCCACATCAGGTTATCATGTGTGGTGTGGCCTACCATGACCTGGCCCGGCTTGGATCTGTCATTGGCCAGTAACTTTGTCTAAGCAAGTTGAAATGTATAGTGTTGTTGCCATGTTGGTTCCATTGTATGAGAAAGCCAAAGGTCTTATTCAAGTGACACTACATTATGTAGGAATAGCACTGGACTGCAGTTGTTCACATGTGACATGAGGGGGGTAGTACTATGTATAGTAATAGAAGATAGGTAGCTGCTATTTAACAGAAGGCAGTTACACAGTAGCTCCAACATGTGGACAGCAGGGGGGCGGGGATGTATGTAAAGCATCCTTTGTGATATGAATTAGAGCTGAAATGGTTATCTGCCACTATCTGGTAACCACCAGATCTACTACTGCCACTATCTACTAACCGGACAGATCTGTGCTATCTGATCTGCTCCAGCGAGGACTTATACTGAGTTGTAGCCATTTATTGTTTGGCAATTAGCCAGCTAACAATTTTACCGCATTACTGCATAATAACAATACTAGCTTTATTGCGGTCGCACTGAGGAATCACAAACCAAAACGCACACACACAAAAAGATAAAATATACTCAAGACAAACAGTAATACAAATTCCAGAAAAATATAACCCAAATCTCAACACATTCTTTAATTATTATAAATAACAAAAAACATTATAAAACATTAAGAACCTAATGTCAGGCTGCATTCCTCAATTTTACTACTGTTGCCCTAAAGAAAAAGGGGGTAACCAGGATGGACCAACTGTTTGTAGGGGGGAAATTTATACTCCCTCAAAAGGCAGAGGAATTGACACAAGAAAAACTAAATATTTTTCAATACCTACAGCTGGTTAATTCCCCTCAAAACAGGGGAAGTTGAAGCAGGGAACCATATAAGCTTGAGAAAATAATTTTTAAAAGAAATAAAGCCTCAGGCAGATTGGAGAAGATATATAAAGAACTAAACAAATTAACCTATACCTCTCCCATTGCATATATTGAGAAATGGAGGAATGACATAAGTCTGCCCTGGAAGAAGAGGAAAACAAAAAGTATGGAGTCATATGAATAAATGTGCGGCCTCTTTGGAGGTCAGGGAAATCCAGATTAAAGCCTTTTGACATTTCGGCAAATCTGTAAGACCTGGCTGTTCACCCAGGCCTTTAGGGAGGGGGGGTGGGGTAGGGGAGGGGGTGTTTTATCATCCCCCACCCTTATTTATTTTTTATCCCAGCCGGTTTTATTGTAGTGTTTTTATGGATTGGTTTTATTATTATATTGTTTATAAATTTATAAATTGTTTATAATTGACTTGTTAGCTGCCCCGAGCTGTTCGCAGGAGGGGCGGGATACAAATAAAATAAATAAATAAATAAATAAATAAACTATCAGGTACTACCTGATGCCTGAGAGGGTGAGGTTTGCAGACCCAACAGGGAAAGGGCTTTGTTGGAGGGGCTGTGGAGAAAAAGGGAGTTATAAACATTGCTGGTGGGATTGTGGGAAGGTTCAGGTATTTTGGTGTAAGGTATGGAAGTGAATTAATAAGGTAGTGGGGAAAGTTGTCCCTTATAGGCCTGAAATTGCCCTGCTTGGTCTGTATCCCAATACAAAAAACATGCTCCTCTGTCAGGGATCATAAGGTCATATTTCTAGCAGCTATAAGTATTATAGCTAAACATTGGAAGGCGGCTGAGGAGCTCTCCATGGATGAGTTGTCTCAAAAGATATTGTTTATGTTTACCATGGAGGGATTGCATGCTGATCTCCATAACAGGTTGCACGGTTTTGAAGAGACTTGGGCACCAATTATACTGGTCCTGGATGAGAAAAAGATGGACAAAAAAGGCTACCAAATGCTATTCAGGATCTAACCCAAGCGCGGGACCATTTCCAAAGAGACCGAATCCCACTCCTTAAGGACACAGAATATGTGAGCTCTTGTTCTCTTTTGTTCTCGTTTGCTTTTTTTTTCTTTATAGTTTGAACTTGTGAATTTGTTAAATCTGTTGACCAAACTGTAATCTTGGTGTACTTTGTAAGAGGATTGTAAGTGGTCTTTATGTATGAATTTTTCTCAAACAATAAAAATACAAAAATCTGAAGGGAAAAAAAAATTACTACTGTTGCACAAAACTTTGCCACCTTTGTAGTTATCAGAGGGCCAGAGTATCTCAGAGAAGGGATACCAGGACCTGGTGCTGGTTGCATGTCCTCATTTCATTAACAATAGGTTCCAAAATTTTCCCCCAGGCACTCTGTATATAGAACAATCTAGGAGCATGTGTGCCATTGATTCCACTATTGGCTGTGCGCAGCATTTACAAAACCTTTGGAGATAGGGTACTTTTGCAATCCTACCTTCTGTTACTGCTGAGGGCAGCATGCTAAATCTAGCCAGAGTAAATGCAGTCCAGCTATACCAGGTGGATAGCAATGAAATATGAATTGGGAGGGTGTTTTAAAACCTCCAATCTTTGGGCATCTATTGCTGCCCAAAGACACTGAACCTGCATAATACTGCAGTGCACTCTTGACCATATTGTCATTTACCATTTGCCCATAATTTCTTTCCTGTTTACCCGAGTTTCTCCAGCCTGGTTTCAGACTAGTAACAGTAATGTTCAGTTATATGGTAATGTGGTAATATGGGCATCGTAAACTGGTTAGTGGTCAAAGTAATCAGTTAATGACTAGCTTAATGTATGTATTACTATTTATTAATTACCAATTATTAATGACCAATGGGTAATGATTAATTATTAATTATTAATTATTAATTATTAATTATTANCTGGACTGCAGTTGTTCACATGTGACATGAGGGGGGTAGTACTATGTATAGTAATAGAAGATAGGTAGCTGCTATGTAACAGAAGGCAGTTACACAGTAGCTCCAACATGTGGACAGCAGGGGGGCGGGGATGTATGTAAAGCATCCTTTGTGATATGAATTAGAGCTGAAATGGTTATCTGCCACTATCTGGTAACCACCAGATCTACTACTGCCACTATCTACTAACCGGACAGATCTGTGCTATCTGATCTGCTCCAGCGAGGACTTATACTGAGTTGTAGCCATTTATTGTTTGGCAATTAGCCAGCTAACCATTTTACCGCATTACTGCATAATAACAATACTAGCTTTATTGCGGTCGCACTGAGGAATCACAAACCAAAACGCACACACACAAAAAGATAAAATATACTCAAGACAAACAGTAATACAAATTCCAGAAAAATATAACCCAAATCTCAACACATTCTTTAATTATTATAAATAACAAAAAACATTATAAAACATTAAGAACCTAATGTCAGGCTGCATTCCTCAATTTTACTACTGTTGCCCTAAAGAAAAAGGGGGTAACCAGGATGGACCAACTGTTTGTAGGGGGGAAATTTATACTCCCTCAAAAGGCAGAGGAATTGACACAAGAAAAACTAAATATTTTTCAATACCTACAGCTGGTTAATTCCCCTCAAAACAGGGGAAGTTGAAGCAGGGAACCATATAAGCTTGAGAAAATAATTTTTAAAAGAAATAAAGCCTCAGGCAGATTGGAGAAGATATATAAAGAACTAAACAAATTAACCTATACCTCTCCCATTGCATATATTGAGAAATGGAGGAATGACATAAGTCTGCCCTGGAAGAAGAGGAAAACAAAAAGTATGGAGTCATATGAATAAATGTGCGGCCTCTTTGGAGGTCAGGGAAATCCAGATTAAAGCCTTTTGACATTTCGGCAAATCTGTAAGACCTGGCTGTTCACCCAGGCCTTTAGGGAGGGGGGGTGGGGTAGGGGAGGGGGTGTTTTATCATCCCCCACCCTTATTTATTTTTTATCCCAGCCGGTTTTATTGTAGTGTTTTTATGGATTGGTTTTATTATTATATTGTTTATAAATTTATAAATTGTTTATAATTGACTTGTTAGCTGCCCCGAGCTGTTCGCAGGAGGGGCGGGATACAAATAAAATAAATAAATAAATAAATAAATAAACTATCAGGTACTACCTGATGCCTGAGAGGGTGAGGTTTGCAGACCCAACAGGGAAAGGGCTTTGTTGGAGGGGCTGTGGAGAAAAAGGGAGTTATAAACATTGCTGGTGGGATTGTGGGAAGGTTCAGGTATTTTGGTGTAAGGTATGGAAGTGAATTAATAAGGTAGTGGGGAAAGTTGTCCCTTATAGGCCTGAAATTGCCCTGCTTGGTCTGTATCCCAATACAAAAAACATGCTCCTCTGTCAGGGATCATAAGGTCATATTTCTAGCAGCTATAAGTATTATAGCTAAACATTGGAAGGCGGCTGAGGAGCTCTCCATGGATGAGTTGTCTCAAAAGATATTGTTTATGTTTACCATGGAGGGATTGCATGCTGATCTCCATAACAGGTTGCACGGTTTTGAAGAGACTTGGGCACCAATTATACTGGTCCTGGATGAGAAAAAGATGGACAAAAAAGGCTACCAAATGCTATTCAGGATCTAACCCAAGCGCGGGACCATTTCCAAAGAGACCGAATCCCACTCCTTAAGGACACAGAATATGTGAGCTCTTGTTCTCTTTTGTTCTCGTTTGCTTTTTTTTTCTTTATAGTTTGAACTTGTGAATTTGTTAAATCTGTTGACCAAACTGTAATCTTGGTGTACTTTGTAAGAGGATTGTAAGTGGTCTTTATGTATGAATTTTTCTCAAACAATAAAAATACAAAAATCTGAAGGGAAAAAAAAATTACTACTGTTGCACAAAACTTTGCCACCTTTGTAGTTATCAGAGGGCCAGAGTATCTCAGAGAAGGGATACCAGGACCTGGTGCTGGTTGAATGTCCTCATTTCATTAACAATAGGTTCCAAAATTTTCCCCCAGGCACTCTGTATATAGAACAATCTAGGAGCATGTGTGCCATTGATTCCACTATTGGCTGTGCGCAGCATTTACAAAACCTTTGGAGATAGGGTACTTTTGCAATCCTACCTTCTGTTACTGCTGAGGGCAGCATGCTAAATCTAGCCAGAGTAAATGCAGTCCAGCTATACCAGGTGGATAGCAATGAAATATGAATTGGGAGGGTGTTTTAAAACCTCCAATCTTTGGGCATCTATTGAAGCCCAAAGACACTGAACCTGCATAATACTGCAGTGCACTCTTGACCATATTGTCATTTACCATTTGCCCATAATTTCTTTCCTGTTTACCCGAGTTTCTCCAGCCTGGTTTCAGACTAGTAACAGTAATGTTCAGTTATATGGTAATGTGGTAATATGGGCATCGTAAACTGGTTAGTGGTCAAAGTAATCAGTTAATGACTAGCTTAATGTATGTATTACTATTTATTAATTACCAATTATTAATGACCAATGGGTAATGATTAATTATTAATTATTAATTATTAATTATTAATTATTAATTAGTTGTTAGTTGTTAGTTATTATTCCTGTTGTTTTTGCTCCTGTTGTTTTTGCTTTGTTTTGTTTTGTTTTGTTTCATTAAAGAGACAAGGCCCTGCCCCAAGGGGCTTACAATCTAGAATTAACATGGGGAAGGGCAACAAAGAGGTGGACACATAGGAAGCGGCAGGAACACCTTTGTGAAGCTGAGAAGTTGCAGGTGCATGTGCTTAGGTTAGTTGCAAGAGAGGAGGAGGGATCCTGAAGACTGGGACAGTATAAGGAGAAGTATAAAAAAGAAATCTATCCGGAATGGCAGATAGTAACCATGGATAATAAATGTACAGTTTGGTGCAGCTCTAATATAAATGAAACACAATACTCACAGCAAGCAATGCATTTACAGAAGTGTCTGAAATATAAAGCTTATGTCCACAGTGTGCCTTATGAATAAGATATTATATATTAACTAATTTTAAAATTGGTAAGGTCTACAGAACACTCCATTCCCTGTAGATGGGAGTTCTACATTTTCCTTCTCATAAGGGATAAAAAAGTAATTACTGGCAAGTGCAATGGCCTTGCACAGGATCAGCTACTCATTTACAGTTTCATCCTCGGTTTCTTTTTAAAAATTAGTTGAAGTACAAATTGTAGACTGACAAACTATTATTCAAATTCATAACTGTAATTCATATGTAATACTTTTTTAAAAAAATCATCCCAGTATGTGTGGAGCCATTTTTGTAAGTGAGAAATTAAACTGAGGGAATAGATAGGATTGCTTTTTTCATGACTGCTTCCAAATTCAGTGCAAACTGCATTTGTTTCTTAACAGGTAGTCAAGCTATGCAATTTGACTCGGCGTGATAATACCACTTAGTGTTCCATCAGCCATAACATATGAAGTCTTCAGCTGATGCAGAAATGTTTTTTTTCCCCCTCAATGTTTTTTAAAAGGTTCTTTAAAGCTAACAATCAGTTGCTTAACACAGTGGGTGTAAAGAATCCAAGTCTTGTGAATATGATAGAGTTCTGTATGCAGATTTAATACCTACATTAGAGTTTGAAAAGAGGTAATGCTTTCAATGAATACGAGGAGATTGTATTCTTTAATATGAAGCATACACCATAGCTAAGAATGGAAATTGGAAAATAATATTCTTGGTTTTATTCTTCAAGAAGTGCCTGTTCTTTCTCTCTGACTCAGGGCTAATAACAGCAGCAGAAACACAGGGTAAGAATAGATGAGCGGCTGGCAGGACTGCTCCATGGGATGCCCAGGGGTGGAACATTCTGGGTGACGTGGGTCAGGTCAGGACACCGACCTGATGTGACTGCCTCCAGGGAGCCATCCCGACAGCTGCACAGCCCGGATATGGCCAGGATCACGACAAATGGGGGGCGACCCTGCCCGGGCTGTTCACCCCACCATGACAGACAACCATGGGGTAAAATGAGACACAGCCATGGGTGCCGGCCATGCTTTGGCCCGGGAGGGCAGGCCTTAGCCCAGGCTGTGACCTCAGAGATTGGACTTTTTTACATGGATGGAAGTGGGTGGGGAGGATGGGTGTTTTGCCTAGGTGGGTGGAGGTCAGTGGGTATCTGTTTACACAAACACACACACACCTCCATCCATCTCCACCCATGGAGCCTACTCCAGTTTTCCAGAGGGCTTCATGGGTGGAGGTGGGTGGAGATGGGCCTGCGATAGGTGGAGGTGGGTGTTGCGTAGGAGCACACACCCCTACCCATCCGGCTTGGTATTCACATGAGCGAACACCGAGTAGACACCCATCCCCCTACCCACCGCCAGCTGTATACACGGATGCCCCCCCCCCCGCACACCCACCTGAACACCGAGCCGGGGGGAGGGGGAGCCGGAATCCATGTAAAAACGGCCATTGTCTTGAGGTCACAGCCTGGGCTAGCCACCAACACTGAACAATCCTGGCATGTTTACATGTACCATTAGGGCCCAGGCCAAAGGAGATCTAAATCACATCTGTTTTTACCCACAGCTCACTTTTTGAATCCTGACTCAATTGAAATCAGTAGTAAAACACCTATTAAATTCACTGGTCCTAGGATTTTTTTTTCACCCAGAGAACAGAATTAATAATTATGATGAAAAAAATACCTAATCAACATTCCCCTCCTCCCACAATTTTTCTTTACTTATCTTTCACATTGCATTGTGCAATAGAATTTTTAAAGTGTCCTTAGCTACAGAACAAGGTGAAGTTTAACTAGTGAGGGGTGTGAGGCAGGAAGAATGTGGAACTGTAACCAACGGTATTTTAAGATTAAGCTTAATGATTTTACAGTTGAGTATATAAAAGTGGTGGCCATGGACCATGTCAACAGGAGGAACATCCTCCTGACTGTCTAATCAATGGTAGCAGTGAAGACAGACCCAGTGGAGGAGGCTTGTTAGTGCTCAGACCCAACTATTAAATTCTAAGGGCTGGAAGGGGAGGCATAAAATCTTTTCGGCAGGATCCTGCATCCAAAATGTGACAGTCCAGGAAAGGACCAATATTGATGTCATGCTGTCATAATATAGATTAAATCACAGGAACCTCTGTTTTAAATTCAGCTGTAGAGAGGCAGGGTGGTCCAGTGGTTGAGGGTGATTTCAGATGAGGCGGGAAGGCATTCGCCCCGTCCCAGAATCACCCAAATGATTCCCCGCCGGGATCACTCCAGCACATCCAACAGACGTGCCGGCTGATCCCAGCAGAGAATTGAGGAGGGGGAGGGGCCGCGTGGTACAACGTGTGGCCGCACGGCCCCGCCCCCCCATGCTCCCCCGCCACCCGCCCTCTGGGGAGATGAGTGGGCACCGCGACCAATGCGGCCGCAGTGCTCGCCCAATTTGACCACGGCCCGGAATCCCTGACGGGATTCCGGGCCATGGGTGCCGGCCAGACATTACTTTTTGTTGGTTCCCCCCAGGGATCTCTTTGACCACGCTTGCGGTGCTTGTCCGACGGGGAGCCCCGGAAGCGTGGTTGAAATTGACCCCATGTGGGAGTCGACCATGGTGAACATCTGGGGGCTGCCTAACAGACATTCAGGGCACTTTGGCCCCATGTGGGTATTGACTGTGGTTCACTGTGATCTGGTCACGTCTGAAAATACCCTGAGTTACTAGCTGGAGACAAGGCTTCAGCTCTCTGGTCTGACAAATACTGAGGTGGGGACAGGGCTTTTGGGGCAGGTTTGGGCCCTGACAATTCATTTTTTACATATTAAACACTGACTAGATATGACTGAGTCCACAGTTCATACATTTCCTTTCCAGTTTTCTTTCATTTACATTGCAAGCAATACATTCAACCCGGTTCTTTCTCCCTCAGTCCCAAAAATCTTCCTGTCTCCTTCTTAAGCAAACCACACTCACCAGGTATTCACTGGCATTAGGTCTTAAGAACATAAGAACATAAAGACATAAGTAGTGCCATAATGAGTCGGACCAATGGTCCCTCAATTCCAGCATCCTGTCCTCTGACAGTGGCCAATCTTGATCGCATGGGAGAAGAACCAACAGTCACAATGGGCAATCCATTTCCCGTTGTTCACTCCCAGCTCCTGACAGTAAGAAGTTCATCCCATAAGCTACTTGGCTAATAGCTATTAATTCTTGGCTAGCACCATAATCTCCACAGTATGTTTCTGGCCTCAGTCTTCAGCTGTCAATTCAGCTCCAGGGCAACTTGCCTCCCGCAGCTCCACCGCTTCACTTGCTTTGCTAGACTCTGTAAATGCAAGCTTAGGCTTTCCTGAGCTTACCAGTCTCTCCGTGGGTACACATGGGCCAAGTTCACTATTCAAATTCCTGCCTTTGGGTGAAAACAGACATGACTCTAACCATCCTTTAACCACCCTTGATGGTTATTTATGCATGTTGCAGGGCTGTATTGGTGCCCTATGCAGCCCTGAAACATGCATAAATGACCACCAAGGGTGGTT
>QEPC01007822.1:94863-106467 GCA_003113815.1 Sphenodon punctatus
AGGGAAGGGAATCTGGGATGGAATATATGGGAGAGGGAAAGGATTCAATGGAGGGGAGAGGAAGGAAGGAAGATGGAACACAGGGAGGGGTAAAAACAAAAAATAACACCTAAATCTATCTAAGCTAAGCTAAATAAATGAATGAGAATATGGGGGTAGATGGGTTGGATGGGTGAAATGGGAGGAGGATGGCAATGGATTGGGGAGCTAGGAAATGCTGGGAGAGGGAGCCTTCTGAAACGCCTGCTGTTCAGGAACAGTGACTAGCTCAGAAGGTGTTGGGAAGAGGGGAGGCAGATATTTTTGTTTCTTGCAAGCCTCTCCACCCCCAGTGCCTGGAAGTCTGCTCCTCAGCTGACTACCCATCCCTGTCATGTTTGACCTTCCAGTGACCCTTTTTTTGCCACCCAAAATGTTCGCTCACTTTGACGTTCGTAATTGAGCTCAGTTCGGTCAGTTCATGTTCGGATTCAGGTTTGGGTTCGGTCATCTGAACAGGCCGAGTTCGGGCCGAACTCCAAACTTCCGAACCACATTTGCACATCACTAGTTATTGAACGGATTGTGGCACGGCAGCTCCAGGAACTGATCTGGACCGTATCAGTTTCCTTGACCCCTTCCAGCCTGGTTTTTGGCCTGGGTATGGTATGGAGACTGCATTGGTAGCCTTGGTTGATGATCTCTGTTTGGCATTGGACCAGGGTCATCAGACCTTACTGGTTCTGCTAGACCTTGTGACTGCATTCGACAGTCGATCATGAGGTGTTGGTGACTCACCTGCAGGACCATGCTAGGATTGGCGGGACAGTCTTGGACTGTTTAATTCATTCCTGGCTGGGAGAACTCACTGGGTGGTCTTGGGGGAATGTACATCTTCTCCCTGGGACCTCATGTGTGGAGTCCGGCAGGGTGCCATTCTGTCCCCCCTCTTGTTTAACACCTCTACGCAGCTGTTAGGTGAGATCGTGAGAGGTTTTCAGGGCATGCAGTCTCATCAGTATGCTGATGACACTCAGCTCTACCTCTCTTTTTCCATTGACCCAGGCCATGCAGTCTCCTTATTTTCCCAGTGCCTGTCAGCTGTGGGGGGCTTGGATGAGGTTGAGCCATCTGCAGCTGAATCCTGACAAGATAGAGACGATGTTGGTGGGCGAGGGCTTGTGGGGCTTGGGAGTGGTTGAATCTCCTCTTGTAGGGGGTGTTTGTCCTTCCATGGTGTCTCAAGTGCGGAGTCTGGGTGTGCTCCTTGATTCACGGCTCAGTTTGGAATCTCAGGTTGTGGCTGTGGTGGGGAGTGAATTTCGGCAGTTACATCTTGTCAGGTGGCTTCGGTCATATCTCTCAGAGTCTGACCTCGCCACTGTTGTCCATGCCTTCATCACCTCGAGGCTGGATTACTGCAACGCGCTCTACATGGGGCTTCCCGAGAAGCTGATCCGGAGGATGCAGTTGGTGCAGAATGCTGCAGCCCTGTTAGGGGGGGGGGGCGATGGAAAGGGATAATGGGTCCAGAAGTGTCCGTAGGCCACACTCACCAACTCACACTCCCTAACACACCAGAGGGCTATACTCTTTAGGAGGGGAAAACAACCCCTCAGGATCTTATATCGCCCTATAATTCCCAAACGGGAAGAGGCCAAATCATCACAGGGGGGTGGATAGAAAGGCCCTGAGTGGAGCCCCCTCATATCTACACGGATATATCACACACTCAAATGTATGCCCGATTCCCAACACCACCATACAATCCCACACCGTGATCAGAGGGAAGGGAAGAGAAAGGTGCTGGAGCAAGTGCGGTAAGGGGGTCCAGGCCTTGAGGAAGATAGGGAAGGAACCCATAGCAATCACTGTCCCAGGTACACTGGGAAGGAGGGGTCGCAGCACAGTGGAGGAGGAGGGAGGTGAACTGTAACACATCGCAACCACTCCCTAACAATCACCCAGCTGGGCTTGAACCCACACACACAAGTCCCCAAATGCTCAGTCCCCCTACCGTCTCCTTGGAACCCTGGGCACACACCAAAACTATTATGTTCACACCCCTACACACACACACCCACACGCACACATACACACCGCAAGATCTGCCACACTCGACAAAGTTCTACTCCATGCAGAGGGGCCAGTCTCACAGCGCTGCTGATCACCGGCAATGCTGCAATCTCTGTCCCTTCCTTATGTAATGGCGGCCTTGCCCTTTTGTGTGCGTAAGCACACAGATTGCTGCAATGTCCCGGATGGCCTCACCTTGTCGCTGCCCGGCGGTGCCTGCTACGGTCCTTTCCCTGCATTCCCTGCAGGTTGCAAAGCCGGACCCAGAGCAACTGCTCCTACTTCTGTGAGTGGGGTCACCCCTCAGGTGGTCCCAGGATTCCCTAAGGAGTCCGCCGGCCACGGTCCCAGCCCCCAATGGGCCGATAGTGGACCCGGCGGTAGAGGACCCTAATAGGTCTGTCTCCTTACGGGGGCAGACTGCAGGGAGCACATGACACCTGTGCTCCAGGCTTTCCACTGGCTGCCTATAAAGCACCGACCTAGGTTCAAGGTGCTGGTTTTAACCTTTAAAGCCCTTCACAGCCTGGGCCCTGCTTATCTGTGGGACCGCATCACTCCCCATGTGCCCGTGCAATCCATGAGATTGTCCATGGGAGCCTTTTTGGAGGTTCCCCGGGCGAGGTGGGTGACCATCGATGTTAGATCTTTTTCGGTGGCTGCCCCTGTGTTGTGGAATTCGCTCCTGGAGGCGGCTTGGTTGGCCTCTACTTTCCTGTCATTTCGATGTTTGTGTAAGACCTGGCTGTTCTGCCAGGCTTTTGGTGAGGGGGGGTATGGTGGGTGGGTTGGGGGGGTTGTTTTTCTTCCTGCATATGGGATTTTTAACTTTTAAATTGTTTTTATTGTTTTATTGTTTTTAATTTGTTGTTCCCTGCCCCGAGCTGCCCTGTGGGTAGGAGGGGCAGTATAAAAATCTTTTATAAATAAAAAATAAATAAAAAATCCTGCAGAGAAGAACTGGTAGCAACAAGAGCTCACTGTTACATTTTTTCTGCCTTTCCCTCCCAATTCGGTAGAGGACGGTGTCTCCAGTGGAGTGAATTACCTGGGGTATCATAGAGTTGGAAGTGACCTTGAGGTCATCTAGTCAAACCCCCTGATCAATGGAGGAAATCTGCAGCTACATCATCCCTGGCAGATGGCTCTCTAGTCTCTGTTTGAAAACCTCCAATGAAGGAGAGCCTACCACCTCCCTAGGCTATTTGTTCCACTGTCGAACAGCTCTTACTGTTAGGAAGTTCTTTCTAATGTTTAACTGAAATCTGCTTTCTTTTAATTTGAGCCCATTATTTCTAGTCTTGCCTTCAGGGGCAAGAGAGAACAAGTCTTTGCCATCCTCTCTGTGACAGCCCTTCGGTAGTGGAAGACTGCTATCATGTCTCCCCTTCGTCTTCTCTTCTCTAGGCTCAACATACACAGGTCCTTCAACCTTTTATCATAGGACTTGGTCTCCAGACCCTCGACCATGTTTGTCGCTGTACTCTGAACCCATTCCAATTTTTTCAGTGTCCTTCCTACTACTCTAGGTCTGACCAGCACAGAATAGAGTGGAACTATTATTTCTCATGAATTGGAAACAATGCTTCTGTGAATGCAGCCTAAAATTGCATTAGCCTTTTTTGCAGTTACATCACAAGGGACACCTTTGTACTTCTTTTTAGTTATGGGGAGTTGTATACAGAGTAGAACTGAAACTTAATCTAGGCACACTTTTAAAAAATATAAAACCTGCAGTGTATTCTGCAGTTAGTCCTACAATTTTCTCTATGGCCAAGTTAATTTAAGCCTAGTTTTACTATAGCAATTGAAAGTAGTGCATGTTCAGTAATATTTTTGGTTCTCCATAACGCCTAGCCTCCTGTTGCCATTAAATTGTTCCAAGGCATTAAACCAATCCATTAATTATTGTTTACTCATTAGCAGCTCTGCATTACACTGCAATTAGTTCAAACACTACAATCTCTATGGCACATATAAGCGAGTGCTAATTTGTCATTATCACTATTTCCCCAATTCAGATAGAGAAATACAGCCATAATTACACTCTGGCAATTTGCAGATATATTCAGGTGGGTAAGATTTGGTGTGGAAATTCTTTTAGACTATCCATAGATGTTTTTAGAATATTTTTCTAAATAGATGGGTATTTTTAGAATATCCATAGGAAATAATGGTAAAGATTAAAAAGTTACATGTTGCAATTATATTATTTGTATTCCCTCAGAAATAAAGAAGGGAGAATTCTATTGCCAGTGTATGGTATTACCTTTTTTATTTCTGTGCATCTGATGAGTAAGCGGAAAAGTATTGATTTTGATTGATTATATAGTGTACATTTTTGGATTAAATAATCATTATGGTTTATATAAATTAGGATGGTGTACACCAAACAACATCTATATTATCTGTAATTCCATGGTGAGGAACATCAGGAGTAATTTTGAAGACTTTCTCAATGTGGTATCTATCCTATGCCGAATGAATGGAGTAACACATGTCTTGAAAAAGATCATTCCGAAACGAGTGAATAGATCAAGGAGCTCGTAGAATATGATGGAGTATAATTAAGTGGGACTATTGATATAGTGCCATGATTTCATCTGTAGGTTTAGAATGGTACTGATTATTCAGAGGCTTAATATGCTTTATCTTTGTATCTATGTTACATTTATAGGCCTTTCTGTATAATAATTCCAATGAAGATTATGAATATTATGTTGATTTTATACTAATTGTTGCATATATATTTTTATATGGTTTATGTATAATAAAACGTATAAATGACTATATGAATGTGTTTCATTTCATCTATAGTGCTCATTTATATTGGAAGTGAATAGAGGCAGGTTCTGCCATATGCAAGTGTGGTAACAGCCCTTTGTGTTCTGTGCACTTCGTTGGTTGTGATAAAACAAAACTCAGCCAGAGGTGAAAGTGATGAGACTCCACTTTACAGCTTTGTTTTCTCAGAATGCTCATTTCATAGCAAATTCCTTTGGAAGAGCAGATGCATGTATGGAGTCAATTTGAAGAACTCAGTTATGGTAGCTAACTTTCATATCTCCAAGCTCCCTTGGAATGGTGAGTCTGTGTGTTTCACCCACTTGAAAAGTAACCTATCGGTTGTATGGCCATACAACCCTTTATGATGGATATGTGAAGACAAGACTGGCCTTACCACAGAGTGACTGGACACCCTGATATTTTCTCTATTTCTGGAGCCCCCGCACCAGGGCATGGTGTGGGGTCCACATTCTCAGCAGGGCCCCAAACATGACCATCTCTAATGCCCTGTGGAGAATTACCCCAAGGTATCAGGGCTATGTGGGAGGGGATGAGACCAACAAGGGCACTGCTAGGGATGGGCAAACATGGTTTGGAAGTTCGGAGTTTGGCCCAAAGTCGGTCTGTTCAGACGACCGAACCCGAATCTGAACACCAACAGACCGAACTGAACTCAATTCCAAACGTCAAAATGACCAAAAGATTCAGTGAGTTCAGTTCGTGTTCAGGTGAGTTCAGGTGGCTAAAACATGGTGTCAATGTCAGGTCACTGGAAGGCCAAATGTGGCAGGAAGGGGGAGTCATCTGACTCAGCTAAGGAGCAGACTTCCAGGCACCAGGGGTGGAGGGTGGAGACTGGCTTGGAGTAGCAGCCAGCCTGCCCAAACACCATTCCTTTTTGCCTCAGACCACTGGCTTCGCTGTCTGTGATTGGCCATGAGCTAGGCTGCACAGAGCCAATGGGGCTTGCGGTGAGACAGGTGCAGCAAGAAACAAAACTATCTGCCTCCCCCCTTCCCAACACCTTCTGAGCTAGTTACTGTTCCTGAACAACAGGTGTTTCAGAAGGTTCCCTCTCTCCCAGCATTTTCCAGCTCCTGCCATCCTCCTCCCATTTCATCCAGCCAACCCATCTACCCCCATATTCTCATTCATTTATTTACCTTAGCTTAGATAGATTAGTGGTTATTTTTTGGTTTTACCCCTCCCTGTGTTCCATCTTCCTTCCTCCCTCTCCCCTCCATTGAATCCTTTCCCTCTCCCATATATTCCATCCCTGATTCCCTTTCCTTCCCCTGTTTTTTCATTTAGAGTAGGAAGGATTATTAGATTGATTTAGGTTTCATTTCAGTATTGTACCCATCCTTGTGGTGTTTGTGATTCGCCCCCATCCCATACAGACAGACAGACAGATAGATAGATAGATAGATAGATAGATAGATAGATAGATAGATAGATAGTAGACAGTTGAAGGACTTAGCTTAGTGATAGAGATAGCTTAGTGATTTAGTTTTAGTGTTTGTAGGAGTAGGCCTGTGTACTTATTAGATAATCCATTTAGTTCATAGAATTTAGAATAGTTAATAGCAGTTAGATTTAGTGTCGATAAATAGATATAATATTAGATAAAAAATTTAAATTAAAAAACAACAACAAAAAATAAAAATAAAAATAAAAATTAAAACATTATTTTGGAGGGAGAAACGGAGAAGGGAAGGCGAGGCCGGTCTGCTGTCCATAGGGGAGGCAATGTGGCATGTGCCAGAGGTGGGAGGTGCCGTGTCAGGGGACTGGCAGCAGGCAGCAGCAGTAGCCAGAGGCAGAGCTCATCACACACACAGCCAAACTCAGCAAGCCTGATTTAGGGCAACAGGTTTCAGCTGCTTAGCGTCGGCTCCTGGCTGTGCCCTCCTCCACTGCCATGCAGGGCACTGGAAGGCCAGCAGGACTTGAGGCTGCATCTGTCTCTGCTGCTGGTGGTGCTGGAGCAGGTGCTGGGGCTGCTTCCGATGTTCCTCCAGGGTCACCACTGTCGAGGTGATCCCCAGCAGTCCAGAGCTGATGGATCCTACTCTGGCTGCTAGAGCCAGGACCCAATCCCTGGGCAATGTCAGGAGTAGCAGCAGCAGCACTAGAAGCTACAGGGAGAATGCCAGTAGCATGGTGGGCACAGGCAGCCTCGGGGTCCCAGTAGTCCCCTTCACAAGACATCACCGTGATCACGGACAGTGAGGAAGAGGCAGACACTAGTACCGCAGAGGAGATGTCTGTAGCTGAGGTGATGTCTGACCCTCCTCCCAGAGCTGCATCACCAGTGCTATGAAGTTCTCCCCCTCCCAGCAGCTCTGGCAGCAGTGCATCTGCTGGGGCGGGCAAGAAGTCAGGAGGGGGGAAATCCTCAGTCTGGGATCATTTTAAGCAGGTGAAGGCAGATGATCCCAGAGAGGTGCAGTGCACGCTGTGCAATAAGGTGGAGAAGCGTGGGCAGGTGGTCACCAACCTTGGCACAACTGCAATGGCAAGGCATCTCAAGTCATGCCACAGTGCTCTGTTGCTCATCGGGAAGGCAGGAGAAGTCGATGCCAGCAGGTTCCCGACTGCAGCGACCAGTCACCCGGCTCCTTCAGCGGGCCAGCCTCCTGCACCAACTGCTGCTGCCTCTAGCAGCAGGAGCAGTATGGGGGCAGAACAGCAGCAGGAACCTCCCAAGCAGTGCTGTCAGTCCACCATGGAGGAGATGGGGTGGGGTGGGATCTGACAAGGCCATCGTCAGGGCGCCGTGGCACTGGCTCCCAAGGGAAAGCCAAGTGCCTGTTGGCAGAAATGATTGCCCTGGACGGGCAGCCTTGTCAATTGTGGAGGACAAGGAGTTCCAGCGACTGATTGGGTTCCTGGCCCCCAACTTTAAGATGCCTTCCCGCTCCACCTTGAGTCGGACAGTGGTGCCACAGCTCTACAGGGCTTTGAAGGAGCTGATGAGGGAGCTGCTGGCAGGGGCTAGGAGGGGCATGGTTCACTTCACCACCGGCCTGTGGTCCACCAGAAACGCCCACTGATGGCAGGACCCTGAGGCAGCACTTGGCAGTGGCAGAAGGGGACCTGAATCAGGGTGTAGGTGGACCCTGCTTCAGGCACAAGTCATGTACAGCTCTCATGCCTCGAGGAAACTCGAGACAGCCCTGGCCACCATGGTGAGGGAGTGGGTCACGCCAGGTGTGGCCTTCACCAAGGGGTGTATGGTCATGGATAACGCGGCCAATATACTAAAGGCAGTCCGTGACAGAGGCTTCACAAGCATCCTTTGCGCTGCACAAACCCTCCATCTTCTGGTGAAGGACATTCTGGGCTTGGGGGAGAAGGAGATTGTGCCAGGCACCCTTAGCTCCCTGGTCAAGTGAGGGAGGAAGCTGGCAGACTTCTTCAACTGCAGCATTAAGGGCAGCGAGCTCCTCCGGAAGAAGCAGGCTGATCAAGGGTCCCCAGTTCACACGCTGGTTCAGGATGTCTCCACCAGGTGGAATTCCATCTTCCTGATGCTTGAGCGGCTTCTTGAACAGAAAGTCGCCCTGCATCAGGTGGAACTGGAGACAGACATTTAGGCACCTCTAGGGTACAACAGGGAGGAATGGGAGATGATTGCTCACATGATCTTCGTCCTGAGACCATTTCTGGCCATGACGGAGACCGTGAGCTGCTCCACTGCCACCCTCAACCAGGTGACCCCGCTGGTTCATAGTCTCCATTGGAGCCTGGATGAGATTCTCAGGGGGCAGGATTGTGACCCTCTGGGTAGGAAGATGTCAGAAGAGGCGCTTGACCTGGCACGGAAGCTGAAGGCAGGGCTGAGTGTGAGCTTTGATAAGCTCCTGAGCAGGGATGAATATGTGCTGGTAACCATGCTGGACCCCAGGATCAAGGGCAGAATGGCATATGAGACAGCACTCTATGGCCTCTGGAAGGGAGCGCTGGTGCAGAAGGTCTGGCAGGCAGAGTGGTTCATGGAGCAGGATGCCCCTGGGGATGGTGGGGCTGGGAGCAGCAACCCCTTCCAGCCATCTGGGTATATTCGTCCCCCACCACTAGCGGTAGCGGTAGCAGCAGCAGCAGCAGCAGCAGGACCCCCTACTGGCAGCAGCTCCTCCTGTGTGCAGGCCACTCTGGGGATCATGGGGTCCAGCACAAAAATGGCAAGCAGCATGGCTGAGGACAGTGGGGCAGGTGGTGCCCACCCAGAGATACCAGAGGGAGTATGATGACGCATCAGCAGCAGTGGAGACCTACCTGGAGGAAGACCCATTCAAAGATCCCAGCAGCGATCCCTTGGTCTACTGGGCTGGCAAGGCCAACGTGTGGCCGGCCCTTTCCAAAGTGGCCGTGGGTATCCTGTCCTGCCCACCAACCAGCGTCCCCACAAAGGGGGTGTTCTCCATTGTGGAGGACATTTGTGTCCCGCACCACCTGAGACTGGGGGAAAGTTGTTGGAGCGGTAGCTGTTCCTGAAGCTGAATCTTCCACTGCTGGGATTCCCCGAGCTGCCTCTGGACAAGGAGTGATGGTGCAGTGGCACGTGCCATCCCATGGCAAGGGCAGTCTTCGGAGGGAGCTCCTCCTCCTCCTCCTCAATCTGGGCAAGGGCTACTGCTCCTATGCTACTGAGGTGCTGTACCTCCCTCCCAATGCCTGGCACCTGCCCTGCCTCTCTCTCTCTCTCCCTCCCTCACTTATACTAGATGGCCTCAGCCGCCTTATCTGACTGACCTCATAATGAAGGGTGGCATTGGGAAACAAACTGTAAGCCTGCAAGCCGGCCTATGGGTGCATGATTTTGGCCCGTCTTTGTGACACTGACTGGCTATCACTCTCTCACGCTGCACAATCTTTGCTAGCTTATCTGAGTGCCCTGATGCCAATGTCCCACCTGCCTGCCCTACTGCCTCCCATGCCACGCTGCCTGTCTGCCTGCCCAGCTTGCTGCCAAACTCAAAGCATGCTTCAGTCCGCCTTCCTGCCTCCCATGCCAAGGTGCCTGTCTGCCCACCCAGGTTGCCTAGCTCAAAGCCTGTCTGTCCTACTGCCTCTCATGCCACGCTGCCTGCCTGCCCGCCTTCCCAGGATGCAAAGCTCATACCCTGCCTCAGTCTGCTTACTGCCGCTCATGCCATGCGACCTGACTGCCCTCCCCGGCAACCAGTGTCTGCTGCTGCTAGTGCCAATGACCCCCAGGCCTATATGCTGTTTGTGTCAAGGGTTCTCTACCCCAGCTTGCTGCCAAGCTCAAAGCCTGCCTCAACCTGCCTTCCTGACTCTCATTCCAAGGTGCCTGTCTGCCCGCCCAGGTTGCTGACAAGGGGGGGGGGAGAGAGAGAAAGAGAGAGAGAGAGAGAGAGAGAGAGAGAGAGAGAGAGAGAGAGAGAGAGAGAGAGAGAAAGTCCTCCCACTGCTTGAAGGAGAGACAGACACAATCCCACCCATGCTGTCACCTGCACTATATGGCCAGAGAGAGAGAGGTTCCCAGCTAGAATGAGGGAGATGGGGGCTAGAGGGGGAGAAGTAGGTGTATCCAGATACCCTGGCTGCCACCTGCCAGAACCAGGAAGAACTTCCATCTGTGCTCATGGCCCAAATGCCCATTGCCCACATCCAGCACGCAGCAAACCTACCATAATGAGATGGAATATAACACACAAGGTTTTGTATGTGCCTGCCTGCCTGTCTGCGTTCCTGTACCTGCTGCTACCACCTGTTGCTGGATAGAATGAAGTGTGAACCATAGACTTTAGGCTGTCATTCCACTATTCCTTGATCAGTCATGCCCACCCATCCCAGGAACCATCAACTAGATTCTGGGACCATCACTTCAGTCACTGGGGGCTGCATTCCATTCCACTGCATCCAGAAGCCCGGTGCTCAGACACCAGCCTGCTCCCCCCCCCAAAAAATATACTCCTCGGCACCCACCCGCAGATGTCTGCTGAAGTTGCTGTAAATAAAAGCCCCTCCAACCACCAGCTCTCACCGCCTGCTGCCCGCTGCCAAGATGACTGTCTCTCTTTCTCTCTGTCACACCCACCCACACAAACACAAGCCCTGCACCTCCTGGGGGCTGTCTGCTAGTTGAAACCCTGCTTCTGGCACACCACATCTTTGGGTTATTAACTACGCTAAATGGGGTGGCAGATGGTGCTGGTAGGGATCGACAAGCTGTATGAAATTCTGCCACCTGCCAGTCAGAAGTTTAGCACATAGGAATAAAAGATTGGACAGGTCAAATGAAGCTCATAACAATAAATACAACAACTTCTATTAAAACTATTTAAACAACAAGAACAAAACAACAAAAACAACAACATTCAGAAACCAAAAGCAAACATTCAAAGTTGGACCAGCCAGATCATCCAGCCAGGTTTCTGTAATGCATGCGAGGTCCACGGCCCCATCCAAGATTAAATCATGGGGCCTTGATAACTGAGGCCTTGTTGACAACAGACCTCGCATTCATCAGCACCAGCCCCCCACGTGCGGGCCATGGACCCGGCACCTCCCTCTCCCTTAGTGAGGGGGTGATGACATCCACACTCCTCAGGCACCGTGGACCCCTAAGGGCCCGTGCCTTCCCACCCCATGGACCATACCGTCCACGCCCCAGCATGACCCCAATGGCCATGCCCCCCCCTCCATCCACCCAATCCCGGCCCTTCGGACCTGGCTGTTTGCCCCCCAGCCCTCCCTACCCTCCTCCCCCCCCACAAACCTCCCCCCCGC
>QEPC01007822.1:123515-139930 GCA_003113815.1 Sphenodon punctatus
GGACGAAGGCGCTTAGGGGAGCAGGGAAGGCGTGGAAGGGTGAGAGAAGGGACAGAGGAGGAGCGAAGTGCACGGACTGGAGTATGGAGGGCGATAAGTGCAGAGAGGTAGGGGAGAGCGAGGTTGTGAAGAGCTTTATAGGTGAAGACTAGGAGCTTGTGCAGGATTCGTTCAGGAAGGGGAAGCCAGTGAAGCAAAGAGAGGAGGGGCTGCACATGATCGAAGCGACTGGCAAGGTGGATGACCCTGGCAGCAGAGTTTTGGATGATACCAAAAACAAATAATACCAAAAATAAAATCTTCATTGTTGCGCAAAATTGATGCTGATACCGATAACAAAAAACAAAATTTTGTTAATAATGATAACAAAAATGATAGTTTTTAATTAAAAAATGAAAATGACATGGGTCACTGGTGCCCACCCCTACTACCTGATTTAAGAAATGGCCCTGGTGGCCATTTTGCACATGTGCAGTAATTTTTTAAAAAAATATTATTTTTAATAAAATTAAAAGAAAAATAAATTAAAATGAATGTGTCTTTTATGAGCTCCCATGCAAACAAAGGGTTTTTTGTAAACCTAAATGAAAGTTAAAATAGAAATTATGTGCCTTCTTCACACCCCTAGTGCTAACTTAATCTGAGCCCTATTTTTCTCCATTACCAGGTACATATCTTTAAAGTCTGCTTAAGCAGAATTTCTGATGTTGGGCTTTTTTTACATGGAAAAAGAAATTGAACTTAAGCTGACTCCACTGTATGACCCCATCACCCCCGATGGAAACAAAATATACACTAGAAATCATGCCTGCATTTAAGGCTCATGTTCCTTGTGTGTGTGCATGTGTGTACGTGTGTGTGACAGAGTGGCTGCCTGAAGTTAAGTCAGCTCCCTCTGGTCACAAGTAACTGGCCCTGAAAGCACCACAGCACTCAAGTGGAAAAAAGCTTGTTAGCTGCAGGCCATAGTTGACAGCTAGAATCTGAAGACAATCAGCATGGGACTCCTTGGACCAATGAAGACCCAGAGGAAGTAGATGGGCGTAGCTACCAGCCATAAATACAGAGGCAGCACAGAACACCAAGCAGTGTGCACTTGGCCTCTAATGAGGAAGGACCTGGTAGCTGCTTGACCTACCCGAAAGAGTTGGACTACTTCAAGAATGTACCTTGCAGGTGACATGGGAGACCAAGGTGGGATTGTTGCATTTAAAGGGCTCGAGCTTAAGACCAAGACTCATGGAGAGAGACCCCAAACTGTTGTTATTGTCCAAAAGGGAGAACTTTATGTTATTGGACTGAGATTTATGTTTTCACGACCCACTAGTTGGGAGAAGCCTAACCCGGTTGAATGGGCCAGCTGTAAGGGGAGATTCAGAGGCTGGAAGGGCCATAAAACCTAATCTGGGGTGATAGACCCTGAGATATCAATTACTGAGAGACTGTTGGTGAGTGTAGCCCAAGAAGAGGGGACAGACATATAGATACTTGTATAGCTTGGAGACTTTTCTGTTTGGGACCCCATTGATAAGTCCCAAAAAGGGGGTTCTCCTGTTGGGGACCCCGCTGTGTCCACAGTGTGCTTCCTCATTTGAAGTCTCTCCCAATCCACAATTTGGGAAAATTGCAAATTTATTTATTTATATATTTATAAATATTTGTTAGCCGCCCCCTCATGCCTACAGTATCTCGGGGCGGCTTGCAGCATAAAAACATACAATAAAATTCATTAAAACAATGTTTTAAAAATACAATTCCCTCCTACCCCTCCCCTCCGAAGGCCTGAGAGAACAGCCACGGTAGCATGTGCAAAACAATCACTGGCAGAGCACATGCAAAATGGAAGCTGTCCTTAAGCAAAATGGTGGTGATGTCATTTTGGCCACTAACATTTTGTTTAATGGTGGTGGCCATTTTGCACATGCACTTTGTGGAACAGGAAGCTCGGCAATGCACCAAACTAAAGAAGCCTGCCGGAAGGCGCCCCCCCCCCCCAAGCAGTAGACTAGCGGAGTTTCAATCAAGTCCTCTGATGCCGGTAAGTACATGACAGGGCCTTAAGGGTAGGATGGGGGCATAACAGGGCCCTGGGGGTGAGGTGGGGGTAGGGGAGGTCAGACTCCAACAGGTTTCCCTTTGACTTCAATGAGAAAATTTCCCATTGAAATTTCAATGGGATCTGATGGATCCGAAAATTACAGGTTCAAATTGGCAATGGATCCGAAGCAGTAATTCAATCTGAATGCTCATCCCTAGTACATAGTCAGAGTATATTTCTTCCTCTGGATTAGGTAAAATGAGAAATTTCTTGCTATAAGCAACCCATTCTTTATTCTAGACTCCTATGATGGCTCTTGTTTGGCACATGGCAGCTTAAAGACTTGACCAGTTCTAGCACCTGTGCCTCTTTTAATGGAGCACAGGTTCTACCATCAGTCCTACTCAAGTTGAATCACACTTTTGGATGAAATTTTAGTGCTAAGATAACTTTATTTGAAATGAATAGTTATTTCCTTTTGTGGTATGACTCATCTGACTTGCATGCAAAATTTCCTCAGGATATGACTTTTCTTTGGCTGTGAGGATCTAAGCAAGGAGTGAAGTATATGTTTGCTGCAGAGGATACACCATTCTCCCAATAGAACAAGTGGAGAGTTAACATCATGGGGAAAAGCTTGAAGAATTTCCTTCCCACTCATTGGAAGTTTTCCACATTAGCTCACTTACTGTAGGAGATTCTAACATAGTTTTTAAATGTGCCTCTTCACGGATTTCTCAATCCACTCTCAGCAATCTCATCAGGAGGGGTCAATTTAGACGTTCCTCCGCACACCAGAAGTCACCCAACTTCCACTGGAAATAGTGGTGCCAGGCAGCTAGCGCATTCTTTTTAAATTTGAATTTGTCAGACCCTGATATCAAGGTTTGATGAATCTGGATGTAAAAAGAATGCATGCGCCACCTGGCGCTGCTATTTCCAATGGCAGCTGGGTGACCTCCATTGTGGGGAGGCACATCTAAACTTCCCTCCCCCCTCAGGTTGCTGAGAGCAGACTGAGAAATTTGCAAGAAGAGGAGGCATTAGGGCTGTAGCGAAATATTGCAGCGGTAGCTATTTGCGGCGGAAACAGTGCTTCCGCAATTAGTGGAACGGCATGGCAGAGGCTTTCATTCCGCTGTTCTGCGGTTCCGGTTATTTAATTCCGCAACTTGGTGGAATCGTGGAAACATGACATTTTTGCTATTTCCACAATTCCGCCAGTGCCACAAAATAGCGGAATAGCGGTTTTCCGCAATTTCCGCAATTTTTCAGCAATTTTTCAGCAATTCCGCGATTTGCAGAATTCCGGCGGAATTAGCGGAATATCCACAGAAAAGTCGCGGTGTGGCGCGGGCAATTCCGAAATTGCAGAACGGAATCGCGGCGCGGTAAAAGCTGCTGCCGCATCAGCCCTAGGAGGCATGTCTAAAAACATGCCAACTCTCCTTTCCATTTAAGCATATAAATATTATTCTACGGTGAAAAGAGCCTTGTACTGTAGAAGTCTCTGCATATTATGAGGATGAGGCCCTGAAGGAGTCAGGTAGGGGTCTGACCCTTTTGAAGGCAAATTAACCCAAGATCAAGGGAGGTATCTGAGGGTACAGAAATGTAAAAGACTGAGTCAGAGCTCAGTCTGGAAAATCAGACTGAAGTCAGGACTTGGGTTGGAGCTTAATGTCTTCCAAGAAGCCTTGCCGTGGGCCAACATGGTCTATGCTAAATCTGTCCAATTATATGGGTCAAAAGGGTCAAAGAAGTGGAGCCCAGGAGGGGGCTTGTTCAAGTAAAGAACTGTTTATGGAAGTGTATACTAACCTCTGAAACTGTGAAACTTTACGTTTGTACAATAATGTTCTTGTGAATGCTGCATAAATTGGTGCCCTAATCCTGCAACTGTCCATGATGGGTGCGGCCCTATTGCAGGTGAGTAAGGAAAAAGCTGAAATGATTTCTTCCACTTCAAGGCCATTTATCTTTCAGCAGCCAAAATCAAGGTAACTTTTTCCTTTTCACTGAAGATGTGACTATGACATTTGAAACGGCAATAAAAGCAATCAAAGGTGCTTCCTGTTAACGTGGTTAATGATCATATAGAGGACCATGAAAATACTCCTGTGTTTGTTGAAATAAATTATTTGCTGTTGGAGCTTATTCAGCCCCTGGTAGAATTCACTTCATCTTAAATGTGAAGTAACCTCAAGCTGTTTGAATAACAGAAGAGAACCCTTGAGTGCACACAATATATTTCCAAAAGAAATGTTTATGTAGAAGTTCCTTCTCCTGAATATGATACTCGTTGACTCGTAGCATAAACAAGTGCCTAGAATGTTTTTGTGTTAGTTCTTGATATCTTTGGGCTGAACAAAAAAACAAACACAAGAATGATTGATTGATTGATTGATTTTAATTTTAATTTCTACAGTTTTATATTCCCCTCCCCCCCTTTCCTGAAAAAAACAAACAGCTCAGGGCAGCTTACATTTTTAAATACAGATGAAAACAGTTAACAAATTAATAAAAATATAAAATCTCAGCAAGGGAGAATCAAAAAGATTAAACCAAAAATAGAAACAATAAAATCTCCCACCCTAACCCTCAACCCCCCACCCTACCTATCCCCCCTCACCAAAAGCCAGACGGAACAGCCAAGTCTTACAAAATTGTTTAAAAGAGGAAAAGTCCAGGGCCACCCGGGCCTCTGCCTGGAGGGAGTTCCACAGCCGTGGTGTGACCACCAAGAATGCCCTCCCTATTGTGCCCCCTCCCCCTCGGGAAACCCGAGGGACCTCAAGACAGGTGCCCCCGGCTTTTCTATACTAAAATATACTGTAGTATATAAAATATAGTATATTTTACTATATGCTCAATGGAGAATTTTATATTTTAGCACTAGAAATGTAGGAATGAAATCCCATTTCCAGGCTGCCAACTATTAAAGGGCAAAGTCATTATATATTTTTTCCCTTTTTAACAAACTACATCAAAATCTGTACATGGCTGAATTCTAAACATGTCACTGCTACACATTCTAAAATATTTTTTCTGGTAATTAGTGGCATTTAGTTTTGAGTGTAATGATTTTCATGCAAAAAAAGGTGTTTGTATATATTAAAAACAAAACAAAAATATTTTTCTGCCCCTAAGACCTAGAGGATAAAGGAATAACTGACTAAGAAGAGACCCTCAGATGTAACTCAGCAGCTGCAAAGTGCTTCATTTTACTAGGGGTACAAGTAAGAGAACAGCAAGGAGACAAATTCTGAACAAAGAATTAACAAAATGCTACGGGTCAAAAATATAACAACATGAGGTTCAGTCCTGCAGCCGTAGACGTCAAATGAGAATAGGGTCAAGCCCTATGTGTTTAATTTAATGCAAAGGAGCAGGGATTTCTTGCATGTTTTTCCACATTGACATTTCCATAACAGAAACTTCCTGCACTCTCTTTGCAATTAACGTGCTTCTGTCTTTCCTAGCGTTCCACCCCAGACTTACTAGTGCAGCTTTCTGATTGATGTGCTTTTACACTTTCTTTTGAAGCTTCAAGAGAGCTTCAAGCTGGACTTTCTTAAGTGAACAGAGCCTGTTTAATTCCCAGTAGTTATCAGAAGACAGCAGAACACCCACTTGATCTTACCACAGATACACCTCATTTTGTTACTTTTGGGACAATTTTGGTTGGGTTGTCAAAGTCATTAGAAGAGGCCTGCTAATGAAAGACATCTTCTCTATTGTATATTCAGCACTATTGTTTTGAAGTTGGTAGAAGCCTGTTTGAAAACAGCAGTTTCCATAGGAACAGTTTTCCTAGCTAAATCTTACACAGAGAAGTGTGTCATAAATAATTGGTCTTGCCCCAAGGGAACTGTTAAACACCCAAAGAAAATGCAAGGAGGAAGACAAAGAAATGAAAAGCTATCAGAAAGGCAGAAAGTGATAGTAAATTGTGGGGGGAAATGAATATATATTTTTGAAATTTCTTTTCCATGAAACTCTACCATTGTTCACAATATAAAAGCCAGTATTTTCATCTTCAGCACATATTAATTGTGTAACCTATTTTTTATCGAAATTTAAGTGGTTTGGGGGCATATTCCCTCCTTTTTTCACATAACTCTGTCATAATTACACAGAGTACAAATTGCTTCAAATTATACTACAGTCCCTTTTGCACTAAAAACTATTCTTAAATATATATATTTTGCCCCCTTTGAATCCCATTCCACATGCCTCTTCTGCATAAAACTGAAATTTAAATGACCTCTTAAGCACATACTGGAATGTAAATGCAAAGGTGTATATGAAAGGCATACTTACAACAAATTTTCACTGCCAGCAACACAAAAGCTCTTAGAATAAAATTCCACACACAAACATGCACTTTGTACCACACATACCTTTAGGCATTCTTACCATCTGAAACACTACTCACCAGATAAGTGCACGCTGTGAGTCTGTCAGATTTCAAAAGCTAAGTGGGACTGAACTGGAAAAGTGCATACCAGCTGTAAGATGAAATGTCCAACTGTTGTTGGAAACAGGGCCTTGGGATTTAATAGATGACCATCCTCCCAGATAGGGCTCACCTAAACAATGGAAAACCCAGGTAAAGGCATGATTTTAACAACAGCTAGACAAGGTAAGTTTAGCTAACAGTATAATCATCATATGCATGAGCTATCACATATTTTGCCCTGCTCCACCATCTTGAAAAAAACCGACGTGTCTTGGGGTGTCTTTTCTACCCCATTCCACAGCACTGAGATTTCTGGAATGTGTAAACTAACATGAAAGGTGATGGGGTAGTTTTTAACCCCAGGTGAAACACCTGGGATGTAAAAAAAAAAAAAATACCCCATGGCAAAATGTATCGGGGTTGAGGTTTTTTGCGACAGGGTAGTTGTTTTTTTGTGGTTTTTTTAACAGTTCATGGTAACCAAATTTTCTTGGAGTATTTTGTGTACCTGGTGACAATGTCCTAAAAGGGCAAATTTGGAGCGTCACTAACTTTGAATTTTTTGCGAGAGATGTGTAGGAAAATACCCCCAGACACTGGAGCAGGGTTAAAAGAAACATATTGGCTAATTGAGGTAAGCGTTATGCCTTTCATGGGGTTAGCTAACCTGTGCGTCAGCAGATATTAGTGGTGTGTCTTCTCGAGCATGTTACCATGAGTTAGCTAAAACGCTTTTGCTCACATATAAAATTGCACCCTTTATCATGCATTAACCTGCTGTGGAGATGGTACTGAACCAATGCTGCTATAGTGTTGAGGGGTTTTGTGCTGCAGCAGGTGCCATTCTTCTGATTAGATTTAACATGGAGGTCATGGCCACTTGTGTATGGAGGTCATGGCCACGAGATAGCACAACTCTATTATCAGGATTTCACAGTTTGTAGCTGTAAGGATCTGCCAGATGCAAATGTAGTGCTCTGTGGTATCAGGCATGCGCTCCAAACTCACTGCCACCAGGAAACTGTTCATTAACCCAATTCAGCAGCTCCAGCATTATATTTCCCTGGTAACCACAGGCTCCTAATTGGCAAGTCAGTCTGAATTGCCATCAGCTGCTTTGCTTATCTATTTTATTTGTTTATTTATTTAATTTTAATTTTTGCTCTGCTCTTACTCATTGTCTAGGCTATAGCGAAGGCTGAGTCTTAATAAACTAAACTAAACTACTCAGAGGGCACAAAAGACTATAAGAGAAGAGGTGGTTTTTAAGATACCCGGAGCCAAAATAGTTTAAGGCTTTATAGGTCAAAAATAGCACCTTGAATTATGCCCTGAAAGCTATTGGCAGCCAGTGCAGACCGTGGAGCACTGGACTAATGTGCTCCCAAAGACCTGCCCCTGACAGACGATAGACCGCCATGTTCTGCACCAGCTGCAGCTTCTGAACAGTCTTCAAGGGAAGCCTCATGTAGAGCGCAGGGCAGTAGTCTACTGTCAAGATTGCGAAGACATGGATGATGGCAACCAAATCTGAATCTGATAAAAAATGGTCACAGCCTTCTCACCAGATGAATCTGGTGAAAAGAACTGGCCACTGCCACAAACTGGCAATCCAGATGTAGCACTGTTGTTATTTGTTGTTTATTGTTTGGCCAGAGGTCGTAACAAATACATTTTATAAAATTAGAAAACAGCGTACTGCATACAAAATTAAAATAGGAAATGATATAAAAGGTCCTAAATTAAATCTAAAAGAAAAAAATGTTAATAAACAAAACAGAAATGGGAACTGCTGTAGCTGAATCCCAGACACAATGGGTATTTTCAGACGTGCCGAGATCACAGTGAACCACAGTGAATACCCACCTGTGGTCACTGTGCCCTGCTCGTCTGTTCGGCGGCCGCCAGATGTTTGCCACACTGAATACCCACAGAGGGTCAATTTCAACCACCCTTCCCAGGCTCCCGGTGCAAAAATCCACAGAAGCATGGTGAAAGTGATTCCAGGTGGGCATCAATAAAAAGTAACGTCTGGTCAGCTATCATGGCCCAGAATCCCCTGTGGGATTCCGGGTCATGGTGAACTCAGCCAGATGCGGCGGCAGCATTGGCCTCACCGTCCGCCCGTCTCCCCAGAGGGCGGGTGGCAAGGGAGCATGGAGGGGGCAGGGCCGTGCAGCTGCATGTTGCACCGTGTGGCCCCGCCCCCTCCCTGATTCCCTGCTGGGATCCCCGGCACGTCTGTTTGCCATGCCTGGGTGATCCCGGCGGGGAATCTCTGGGTTGTTTTCGGGATGGGGCGAAGCCACCCCGTCACGTCTGAAAACACCCAATATTATACAAATTACAAAATAATAATAAAACAACCACAAAAGGTACTATCATATTGCCTTGCCCTTCCCAGGACTTATGTTGGCAGCACTTAACCAGTTGGCAGTCTGGAAGCCCAAATTTACAACATCTGGTAGTACTAATTAAAACTCCTAGGGACAGTTGAATTATAACAAAGAATTTACAAATCCCCATTAGCTTCTTCAGTTGCCCATTTTTTCCTATGGGCCTCAGCCATCAAAGCAAATCTTGCCGTTATCCTTGTTATCTAGTCTGGCCTCCCTCCGCCTGGACGGGGACTTGTCCCAGGCCCGCTATGAGGAGTTTCCCACCTACCTTGCAGACAAGATCTCTCAGATCCAGAGTAACTTTGACACCGGATTGGAAGCAGTAAGCGAGGGGCATGAGGTTACGGAGTCACTGTCTGGTCAATCTTTCTGGGATGAGTTTCAGGAAGTGATGCCGGCTGATGCAGAGAATGTCCATCCTGGTTGGTGAAAGCCTCCAGGGAGACTTTGGGGACGGTGCTGGCGAGGGTAGTGAACGTGTTCCTTCAGAAGGGAAGATTGTCACCCAGTCTCAAGGAGGCGGTGGTGTGCCCCCTGCTGAAGAATCCATCTTTGGATGTGGACGCTCTCACCAGCTACCAACCCGTCTCTAATCTTCCAATTTTAGGGAAGGTCTTGAATGGGCAGTGGCACTGCAGCTCCAGGTGCATTTGTACAGCATCAGTTTCCTTGACCCTTTTCAATCTGGGTTCCACCCCGGCTATGGTATGGAGCCAGAGTTGGTGGCCTTGGTGGATGATCTCTGTGGGGAGATGGACGCAGGATGTTGAACATTATTGATCCTGGTAGATCTCTCGGCCGCATTTGACACTGTGGACCATGGGCTGCTGCTGAGATGGCTGCAAGACCTGGGGAGTCTGGACGGGACTGTCCTAGGGTGGTTCTGCTCATTCCTCTCAGGAAGAAGCCAGCGGGTGGTGCTGGGGGCTGAAACATCAAGCCCCCGGGCCTTGACCTGTGGTGTTCCACAGGGTTCGATCCTGTCTCCGCTATTATTTAATGTATATATGCAGCCCCTGAGGGAGATAATGAGAGGGTTCGGGGTGCAATGTCACCAATATGCTGATGATACTTAGCTGTACCTCCCATTTTCAACTGACCCAGGTCCTGCTGTCTCATTACTTTCCCAATGTTTGGAGGCTGTGGCGGATTGGATGCGGCAGAACAGACTGAAGCTCAATCCTGATAAGATGGAGGTAATGGTGGTGGGTAAGGCGAGGGAGGTATTGGATCCCCTGGTGGGGGGGGGTCCGCCCTACTGTAGCCCAGCAGGTGCGGAGTCTGGGGTGGTGTTGGACTCGGGGCTCCGAGAGGGTGAGGGTGGGGTAGGCGGGGTTGTATTTTTAAAACATTGTTTTAATGAATTTTGTTGTGTGTGTTTATGCTGTAAGGTGCCCCGAGATGGATAGGCATGAGGGGATGACTAACAAATATTTATAAATAAATTAAATAAATATTTCCATTTCTATTAGCCAGTAAGTATGATAATTTCCAATTGGCACCCCAATAGTCTCTCCCTTCCAATAAGATAGCAATATATCTAGTCCTCAAGGAGTCATTATGTGGACAGTCGAGTATATAATGCTCAGGGTCCTCGATCTTATTCTGAGTACAGTTGCAGAATCTCAATTTAAATGGGATTCCATTATATCTTCCCTCCAAAACTGCTGAGGGAAATAGCTGCATCCTTAGATGACCAAAGGAGGCTGAATCCCCATCACTAACAGGGGTTCCTATATTGTCCAGGTCACAAGGCTGGCCAATCTTCATCACCTTCTTTGTCTCATCAGCTTGCCTGAATCCAGTTGCTAGTAGCAGCCAGTCACTGAGTAAGCATCAAAACTGCCAGACCTGGGCAGATCAAAAAGAGAGACAGAGTTAGGTGTCTTCATCGTACTGATGGCACTTCACTCCAAATCTCCAAGCAATTTCACCCAGGGGGCTCAGATACACATTAAAAAGGAGTGGGGGGGACAAGATTGACAAGATGGAAACCTTTGAGATTCCACAAGGAAGATCTCACAAATGGTGTGAGAACCTGTTTTAAAAAGAAAAAAAACACAGTGCATAGACAAAATAATCACCAGGCTGTTCTGTGCATTCACAGAACTTTTCAAAATGACGGTGACACTGCTGGTGTAATTTTGGAAAAGGGCTGTACATGCACAGAATGGATGCGAGACTACGTGTGGGAACACATGGCTCCAGTAAGTAAATCAAGAAAAAAATCTCAATCGAGAAACGGTTGAGAATTTATGTATTTGTTTATTTATTTATCAATACTTGAAACCCTGCCCCCTCCTGCCATTGGCAGTTCAGGGCATCTTATAAATTAGAATCTAAAACTGACAATAAAAAGCATAAAATACACTATAAATTCATAGTCCATACAACAGTCTCTGAATTAAAAAACATCCCTCACCCTAGGGAGGGGAGAACCAGGGCTTTTCCCTATTTTTGTGGGAATTGAGCCCAAATGTTTGATTCTCAAGAAGAGTCAAGAAAAAATGAGATCGAGTTTCAGCCCTAGGATACCCGTCAAACGTCTGGTACCCAAACTGAACCAAATATTTTGGATTTTTTTCTGTACCTAAATCAGTTTTCAATTATGTACCAGGAATATTGACATACTCACCACTGATATACTAAAAGCCCCCCAAATTCAGGATAAGGCCGGGACAAATGGTCTCTGATTTGTCAAGATTTTCAGGAATTTTTTTGATATTTCATTATACCAGTTGTCTGTATGTTGGTATTTCAGGTACCTGATTGAAAACTGGTTTGGGTACCGAAAAATTCCCAAACTTTTTGGTTCAATATTGGTACCAGAAATTTGATCAAGGGCTTTTAAAGAGATATGTATATAACAATTATTGTTTGGAAGGAACAAAACAGTGGTTTGTAGAAGTAGCAGAAGGTGCAGCAGATTCACCAATATCCATGCATGGGCTTGTGGTTAAGACCCTGGAGTCTAACCCAGACTCAAGCTTCATTCCTGTATGATTTACAAGCAAGTTGCTTCTCCTTGTAACTCAGGTCTTCATCTGTTAAATGGATGTGACAGGACCATTGCTAAATATAAATATGCAAAATATTATGAGGTGATATAGATCATTGTTTTGTCTTCCCCCTGCTGTTATGAGGTGTTGGCAGTGTTACCTGCAGCAGCACGGGAATGTCTGAGCTTCACCTGTTTCTGTTTTTCTTGCTACTTTTTAAAGAAGACTATTTTTGCTCTTAGTTTGTTTTCTTCATTAATCTTTTGTTCTTATTTGGCTGGGGAAATTGGGCTAGATATGAAGTTTGTGAACCTTATCTGCAACTCCTTGACCATTTTGGTTAATTTGGGTGTAAAATCTTTGCATTTCTTGTAAAATAAATCCCTGAGGTTTTGTTCTACAGTCACATCTATAGGAGCTTGTCTTAAAAGTGTGTTCTTGTGAAGGTGAGTTTGCTAACTGTAGGAAAGTCTGACAAAAATGTGAAACCTGTTTGTCAAATAAGCAAAGATGTTGTTGACTAGTTAAATTCTATGTTAACCATGTATACTCAAAAGAAAAGACAATGAATGTGTGTGCGGGAGGGAGGGCATTTTAGTAGTTTTCAAAAATCTAAAATGTTGCCACAAAAAAAAGATGGAGAACGAAGTGGAGTTATTCTCCACTCTCTCAAAATGTAGTGTCAACAAGGTAGATTTCAGTTAACTATTTAGAAAAACTTCCTAACTGTAAGAATAACTGGACAATGGAATAGATAGGCTGCTTAGGGAGGATGTGGAAAACACTGAATGCTTTCAAAATCTGTCGGGGCAAGGATCTATAGGGAGAGGCATTCTGCCTTGGAGAAGGGAATTAGACTAGATACTGAATTTGTTAATTTTGGCATTTTGTTTCCTTGGAAGCAAAGCTAGTAGGCCTGAAATGAGAAATCTCAGTGAGTGCTGTTTCTGTCAGAACTAAGCCATTTCTTGAGATCCATATGAGGCAAAAACGTAACTGCTTTTCTGCTGTTTTTGCCATTTTCTGTTATTTTTCACAAGTTGAACGGGGTTGCTACAGGCCATGTGTGCCTCCAGGGGCTGTGGAGAAGAAAATGTACAGAATAAGCACCAAAAAGGGGGCAATTACCATAAAAGTGCTGTAAAACTGTTGTAAAATTCCCCAAAAGTGACCAAAAAAAGTTCCGGAAAGTGATGAAAATGAAGTCCTAGAAAATCCCAGAAAGTGACAAAAAGAACAAAAAAATGACAAAAATGATGTTGGAAGTGCAGAATCACTGGAAACTGATGAAGTACTTGCATCATCCATCGTACTAATGGACACTCACAAGCACTTCCAAAAGTTTGGTTTTTTCATTTAGAATGGGAACACTTTGTCATGGGAATAGGGTGAAGGGTAGGAAGATAAAGGGAGGGACAAGGGAATAGGACCCACAGGGCAGCTACCTCTCAGTATGGACTCTCTATCGAAGACTATAATGTCCCTCAGGGTGTTAGGTGGGCTTTCCCCCTTGGTTAGAGGGCAACCCTTTTCATTATCGGGACTCACAGAGAGGTAGCCAATTTGCCTCAGAGAATGGAAGTAAGCACGCAGGGAGAGGGGAACAGACACTTGGGGGTATATACAGGGCCCAGGGCACCGTGTAATAGTGTAGGAGGGGGAAAGGGAAGGGCCAGGCCCCAGGGAGGGAAGGGGAAGAAGGGCTGATAGGGTCCAAGGATGCAGGGTGGGGAGTGAGGGGCAGGATACACTTACTACAGGGATGACTTGTCAGGAAATATCGAAAAATGGATCTGAGGTTTAAGGGAAAAGGAAACAGGTAACCCACACCACACAAATTCACTACAACTGATGCTGGGAGGACAATAACACAGACAAAACACCTCACTTACCCAACTTCACTCTGACAGGGAAAGGGGAACACAAGGACCAAACACTCACGTTCACACTCACAGGATGGTTCAATAGGAAAATCAAAGGTTCTACAGGAAAAGCTCTCAGGACACAAGGGGCCAGTCTCTCACAAGTGATTACCGGCGGGGAGCTCAGGCCCCGCTGGTTCCTTTTATGGGAAAAGGTCTAATCAGGGCCAGGTGTGCTCAGGGCAGGGCCCCAACCCACAGCTGAGCTGCATGCCGCTCTCCCCACACTGTGGGCGGAGCCTGCCCTGACACACTTGCTCTCGTCTCAGCCCTAAAAGTGAGTAGCAAGTGATATTCACTTCATAGTTTGTTTACAGACCCAAATAATCATTTTGCTAATTTTGTTTTTCTTAGATCCTTTACTTGACTATTTTGCAATTGGCTAGTTTGTTTACTTAGTGCGGAACTATTGCACTAAATAGTACTAGTGAAGTAACAAAGTAAATGAATTAATCAAAGCAAAATTACCAAATAAAATGAATGTGAGTTTTCCATATGTAGCAAAGATAATTTGAATATTCAGTTGGTGAATATGCAAATTTATTTGCAGAAATCTTTTTACATGTTCATTTCAGCCCTATCCTTGAAATCCCTTCCTATGGTTCTTAATTATGGGTGCTTTTACACAAGCACCTCCTCACCCAGTACCCACCCATTATACATGTTTCAGGGCACCCATAGGGCATCACTGTAGCCCTGCAACATGTGTAGTGGGTGGATGGTGGGTGGGGAGGTGTTGGTCTAAAAGCACCCCTTGATTATAATTTAGCTTACTCAAGTTAAAGGCTGCAGTCCTCAAATATCTGGTGCAAAAATGTAACTGAGTTTGGGACCATTGTAATTAGCCTTTTGATTCCTCTCACATCTTTCAGTAACAAGTATCAGGCAGTTATCAATGTACTACCATTTATGGGAAATGATCATGTGGCTAGAGACTGGAAAGGTGAAGGAATCTCATCTGCTTAATTAAAATAGTACAGTTGGACTGAGAAGCACCTGAGGTGATATCATTTATATCTTTCTGAAAACACATTTTTATGACACCAAAGGTTTCTATGCTCTTAAGTAGGCCTCCCCCTTTTAAAACGAATGGTTGTGACTATATTGGTTGTGTTTGGTAAAATTGACACATATGCTTACACCTGAGTCCAGAGGGGGGAAAGGAACTGAAACCAGAGAAAGTTTAAATTTATAATTAGTGTACTGTGGGGTTATTTTGATTCAAGAAGAAAATCCCTCTGCAAAAACCCTCCTGTCTTGCTCTCACCTCCCAGATTCCACACTACACCAGAAACTTCCATTTTACTATATTGGGACCAGACTAATAGAATTTGCTTTTGTGTCTGGAGACACAACACCTAAGTACAGTGTTAGGATGCACTTTACATATTTGACCTTGAATCTTGGAATGTGTCTTTGAGTTTCTCTTCACCTGATGTTTCGGAGTGAAAGGCTGTGCTTGAGGAAGCTGTAACATTAGTTGCCCCATAATGCAACTGTCTTCATAATTTCCTCCCCCAGTGGGTGAGATTAGTTCTGCAGGCAGGGATAAAGCATGAGTTAGTGAGAATGGGAGGTCCCTCCCAATGCTGTTTTTGACAAGAAGACAGAAATTGAAGCTCAAACTAGAAACTTAGCAGCATAAACAGCAGCAAAAAGACTGACATTGACTTCTATCTATACCCTCAGACATTGCACAATTGAAATTCATCTCATAAACAGGGACCCATGTTCACTGTGTTTTCCCCACTGTCACAAATTTTATTTTTTTAATCAGAAAAATAATGATGGAGGATGATTACTGCTGAATGAAAACCCAGCATTTTAAATAAATTAAATTAAATAAATTATCTTCATTCTTAATCCATGCCCTGCATTAAACCAAATGTTTCAGTGCTGACCACATTTGCCCAAATCATTAATAATGAGTGTCAGATGTCCTGTCCCATCTGGGGGAGGGAAGGGCTTCCCTTGGTTGGTTGCTCTCCGACCACAGGGACAAACATTTCCGTGGCCTCCCCCAGACAGGAAGGAAGGGTGGGGGATGCGGAGCAACATTCAGCTGCTCAACTGCTTTCTGAACACCTCTCCGCCCCCCACCATGACAGTCAGCCATGGCTGCCTATTAGACACAACCATGGCTCACCACCATGGCAACCCCCCATACATGGATGAGCCGAGGCTGGGAACACACATTCCCATCTGGCTCTCCCACCCTGCCTCATCTGGGTGGTAGCTGGGCACAGAGTGTGGTCTCAGAACATACCAGCAGGGGCGGCTGGTGGCTTTTTAGTTTAGAGGGGCAGTAAGGCCATCCGGCGAGCCGGTGGGTGGAGTCAGGGCAACGGTAGGTGGAACCAGGGCAACAGTAGGCAGAGCCAGGGCATAACACAGCAGCAAGGAGTTCCCAGGGTTAACATCAGATGGAAGAAAACACAGTCTATAATGCACATCAAGCTTAAAATGAGTAATGTATAAACCATAAACACAGGGAAACACTGCCAAAACACTGGCACAACACAGCAGCAAGGAGTTCCCAGGGTTAACATTGGATGGAAGAAAACACAGTCTGTTGCAGGGTGGGGGTGGGTGCGG